>JANTPZ010132146.1:0-31972 GCA_025593235.1 Vachellia pachyceras
CTCTGCTGCTTTAACTGTGGGGTTCGTCCTGCCACTGTGATGCAATTTAAGTGATCAAATTAATATGCATCATCCTTCTCTTATTCTTCACCCGGTCAATTTCCGACAGGTTTTTCTCCCTCACATTTATAGGTTATAAATACGTACTTCAGTGTTCAGCTTGGAACCCCGGTAAGCTTATGTAAATGATGGAAGGGAGGAGGGGTTGAACAGAGAGAATAGAGAAGGCGATTCTGGATCAATCTCGCTGATCTAATTTGTTTCTGAGTCCAATCCTTGTATTTATGATTCAAAATTATTATATTTATGGTATAATTAATTGCTTTTATACGCATATATTAAATAAGTGTACGTTAGCTTATTAACATTTAACAACTTATCTTATTTTTATTTTTTGAAATTTTATACGTATTATCGTTATGGTGTCCGTCCTTTCACCTTGAGGGACTTAATATTGGCCAGTGATCAAGATTTTAGAAATAAAATGATAGCAGATATTTTAAGTAAGACAGGAATATGAGCAAGAAATTGACAGGAGTTATTATTGTCACCAGGAAGCACAGATTATGAACTGCATGATGGCACGGGTGAACGCTGAAATAAAATACAGTACAGCGGGCCAGCCTCTGGGCAGCAAACCAACATCTAATTCATTCCGGTGCCAAAACAAAAATGACTATGTTCTTCACTGCATCAATCAAAACTTTTATTGTGGTAGAATCTTGTACACAAATGAATGCCCTGACCACGAAACAGGAATAGAGAAATCCAATCCTAACATTACATTAAATTAAACACAAGACCTCTACGGTGTTATATACGCATAGATGATGATGAGGTTTAAGGAGATGGTTCGATTTCTGGTGTGGATGTGGGATTAACGAAGCGACGCCAGTACCAGTGTTTCTCCCACACCGTATACATGTAGTCCAAAGGGATTCCTTTGGTCTCAGGTAAGAAAAATACAATAAAGATTGTCATCACTAAGATCCAACCGCCATAGAATAAGAGAACTGCGAACTTGAAGTGGCACAGCAGGGTGAGGAACGTCTAAGATAATATAAATATGGTCAGGAAGTTGATGGCAATGCTTATGCTCTGCCCAGTTGTTCTTATCTGCAAGGGGAATATTTCACTGGGAATAAGCCATGTAAAAGTCCCCCACGACCATCCAAAGCCGATAGCGTACAGGCACAGGAACACCAGCACCAATATAGCGCTCCCCTTTGACAATTCCTCTGACCCGTGAGTACCGGCCGACCTTGCCACTACTATCGCCACAGCAATCTTCACAACAGTGCAAGCCCACACGAATTAGTGCTCACTCGATCGCTCACAACACACAAATGGTAGTTATAGTTAGTTATATAGTACTGGCTAATTGCTTACCTGAAAGACCAGCATCTGAATGCCCCCTACTGTGAACAGGACTCTTCGACCAAAGCGATCGACGATGGTGCCGGAGACGAGGACGGAGCCCAGGTTGACGGCTCCCAATATGATGGCAGAAAGTAGAGCGGCGTCGATTCCGAAACCCACAGGCTGGAAGAGGTTGGGTGAATAAAATGCGACGATGTTGATGCCGGTGACCTGCTGGAAAAAGGGGATAGCTATGGGCTATGGCCATCACCAAGTGAGGTATATACTGCCTCCGAAAAGTGGATACGAAGGGCTCTTGGTTGTTGGCTTTTGAAACTTCCGACCACTTGATGAGTTCATGTAACTCCGGTTCCACGTCTGTGCGGAGCCTCTAACTCTGAGTAGAGCTTTTCTGGCTTGGTCGATCTTGTCTCGTTCGACTAATTAAGCTGCTGGGAGAGTCTGATATGAGGAAGGCGCCGAGGGCCATGATGGCTACCGGCACTATGGCGAGCCCAAGAGAAATTCATGCAGCCAGCGGCCACCACACCCACCAGACTCAAGAAGAACTGGAACCCCGCGTTGAATGCCCCCCGCAACTTCGCCGGAGCCACCTCCGATAAATATACTGGAGTCGCCTGTTTCGTCATCCATCACAAAATCTCTTCTTACTCTTTATTTGGTACTATCAACTTACTGGATGAAATATAAAGTTTGATGTGATCTAATTGAATTGAGAAATATATTGATATTAAGGCAGGCCAAATAGCCATTCAATTTTTAAATATTAATGCCTGGATATGTTGCATCCCTATTATCATTGTAGTATATATTTTTGTAGATATTAATTAACCAATCATCTCGATGTAGTACACGCGAATATTCCTACATTTAAGCAATGAATTGAATTCATGAATGAAGGAGGGAAATAAAGTAAAGTGATTAATGAAAAACATTATTAGATTCTGCCGTCATAATTACCTGATCAGTGAAGCCAACCCCAATGCCCAGGAAGATGCGACCCAAGATCAGCATTTCAATATTTTCAGAACGGGCATTAAGGGCACCGCCGACGAGAAAGGTGAAGCCACCTAAGATCATGGTGTTCCTCCGCCCAAATGCGGCCGTGACTCGGCTGGCTATAAGTGAAGACGCTAAACCGGCCAGGTAGAGCGAAGACGTGAATAACGTTAGCACCTGACTGTCGTACACACAGTACATATTTATGTCAGCACTCATCATCTTTCTGAGTATCTCGGGGAAGAATCTCTCCAGAAATGGCGGCATTGTAGTCACTCCTCCTGAATTTAATATCGATATCACAGTGCTTAGCTTCTCTAATGTCAGGGAATTCAAAACAGAAACGGAATGAGAGGTTTGAACCTGAATTCCGATGTCATATCCGAAAATGAGTCCGCTGGTGGCGGCAACGATGCAGGTAAATGAAGACGGAGAGCGTTATCCGGCCACTGAAGGCAGGTGAGTCGACCGCCATGCCCCCGACAGGCATTTTGGATCTGCTAAACCCGCCACCCTCCTCTGCCTGCTGATTTACATATCCACAACTCTCTTCTGTACTGTTTGCCCCACACTTCAATTTTCCACCATGCTCATTCACACATTTAATTACTCTCCTTTCTTACAGTAACATATGCTTGCCACCATCCACCCCCACGTAATGGTTACGTGTTAAATTCATCACGTCACTTTTTTTCGCTTACTTTGACCATTATATATACATCGGCATATAAGAATGCAGACCACTAATTCACAGGATTCTTTTATAAATAAAGTTTAACGGTTTCACTGGGTGATGGAATGACTTGATTTACATGTTATTATTGATAAAATGACGCTAACGCAACTAAGCCAAATTGAAGAGGGTTTTTTTTATACTACTTCTTCAATATTCAATTCATTTCATGGAATAAGGCGACTCAGCCCATCAAAGTATGGTTTCTCACAAGAAGGTTCCTTTTTCAGGGCGTGAGTCGTATTAGACCCACCAGGCTCCAGGGATACGACTTTGGGTGGCTATAACTATATATATATATATATATATATTTATATATAGCAAGGGAAACATGCAGTACTACAGATGACTGACGAGGCAGCCAGACTCAGAAGTACTGAAGGAGGTGGGATAATTCGGTTCAAAGTGCTATCAGGTACTCAATGTATATACACATCTCCAATAGAATTTGAACGTTTGTTTTGTCACAGAGTGAGCAACTAGCTCATTCTGTTATTTGAATTAATTCCCATCGGTAACACATGTTGCCATGTTGGTTTTCATCTCATTCATTTTCGTATTGGAAATAGCACAGTCGTACATTGAAAAGGGCCAGAATGAAATAATGGCAAGTGAGCGCTTGGCACTGGGCAGGAGACCAGGTCCAAGCCGTTGGGTCGCTATATAAATATATATATATATATATATAATGAAGGTCAATTCACTCTCACAACGAGTTCGCATTGCATTACACTCTTTCAAAATTCTGTATTTAATTTGTGGTTGAGATTCTACTCTTTTGGAAGAAGATAAGACAGAAAAAATTGTTAAATTATCATCCACCCTTCTAATAATTAATTGCATGTTGTTTAACATGCTTATCCTTATTCAAGAGTTTTTTTTCCCTAGCTTCCAACGGATACGCCAGTACGCCACTCAAGCCACGAGACTTTTAAATTTATTTTAGAATTTATAAATAAATTTGTTATTTAATAAAGCGACCCATAACTTCGTTGGATCGTTTGGCCCACAACACTGTCATCCTTAAATATGTCTACCTTAACGGGCAGGCCCAAATGATTTATCACTTTGATCCATCCCAATAGTTTTCCGCCACGACCTTTCTCTCTCTCCCTCTCTGTATTTTTTCTTAAGAAAATTAACTAAACGTCCCAAGTAATAGAATTAACCACAAAATGACCTTAAAGATTCACAAAATTAATAGATCCCAAAAGTGGCTGCTAAGGTTGTTAATAAAAGTTAGTAAGGTTATTAATATATTCCTAAAACCTTATGGTAATTTTGTGAATCTTTAGGACCATTTTGTGGTTAATTCTATTGCTTAAAACCTGTGTAATTTTCCCCTTTTTTTCCTTTTTGGCCATGACGCCATGACCCTTCTACGACGATAAAATGACTTCAATTTTCAAATTCTTAATTTTTTGCCCGTAAAAAAAGGGGGATGCAACAGGCCTAAGGCCACAAATCAAATATGCATGTTTTAAACAAGGGCGAACAACGCAGTCTGTGCCAGCATTGCTTCTCCTCCTTGTGAGTGGGAGTTATGATACAACGCAACGCAAGTGATACGATAGTTACAAAAATCAGGAACAAAACCCAAATCACTTCATTGAAAGTAGACACCGAGGACAACATAATATTATGAACATTCACCCAAGAATTAGCAGCCGGTCCCTTTCAGGTCAACACGTTAAGAAACCTAAGACATGAGTTGCGGAAACCCAGGATGCAAGGTCAAATAATATAACACATGCCCACTATTGAACAAAACCAGAAGGTATACAAATCACTGAGTTAGACCTAGCAAGTTATACCAATGCAATGCTGCTCTCACCGCCGGGTGGCTTCCGCACGCCTCCTAGGTAGTCTCTAGATTCTACCTTCCCATCAGCGAAAATGTTACTCCCACTCATCTCCCTCTGTTTAGCCACACTCAACGCCTTTTCCGCAGATGCCGGTGCTGCATCACCCTTGAATATGTCATTCCCTGAAAGCTCCGCAAATTTCTGGTTATAAATCTTTTTAGCTGTCTTCAGTGGTTCCTCACCAGACTTGCTCTCGCCCTCATCTCCCTCACCCTGTAAACCCATATCACAAGCAACTTGTTATTCGCATAGATGGAGGATGCAGCTTACGGTTTCACAGCCGTACACAAGTTGTACTAGGTTTCAAAATTGTACTGTCCACAGTCTCAGTAGCAAAACCATAGCCAACTTCAGTTTCCTTACTTCTCAAATTACAGTTGTCTGATGATTCATGCTAGTTACCGACACATGTAAAAGTCTTTACATTATAAGATGGAGAGATCAAAGTTGAACAGAATTTACATGAAAAACTCAAGTTAGCAGCTTATTGTGATGCATACCTGGTGTGGCGAAGATTCACCTATGTTTATGCTCCCTCTAAGCTCCAGTATGCGAGGAGTTACTGGTCCGGGTTTAATTTCTGGAGGGGGAGCAAATATGTTGTGACCAGTGAGCTCTTTGAACTTTGAATCAGAAAACTGCTTCTTCAACAGTGCGACTTCACTTTCCAGAGTTCCACTCAGCTCACGCTGCTTGGCCACCTCAGGCAACGTCACGGGCTTTTTTGGAGAAATACTCTCCTCCTCACTGAAGGAGATATGACTGATTCCAGCAATTGCTTGCTACAAATTTTCAACAGTAAGAAATGAGAATAACAGAAATCTAGTGCGCAAGTTAATCAATACAAGATAAAATGATACAAATCCACAGCCATATAATCACCAAAAACCGTCCACATAATAATATAATACCAGAGAAAAAAATATAAATAATACCTGGTACATGCGCACTCCTGTTTTATTCGGAGGAGGATTGGCACTACCAGATTCAGATGCGTCTTCTTCCCCGTTGGCTGCAAAGATTCCACTACCTGTTATCTCCTTCATTTTGTACTCAGAACAAGGTTTCCTGGAAATTTCATGGTTAAAACATTTTTGATGTCATAACAAGAAAAGGCACAAAAAGTGTTGGCCTAATTATATAGAAACGATAGCAAGGATTAAAATTTCCTTCATAATATTATAATTGTACTTTCTCGAAATCAAATTTGCATCCAGCTCGTTTAGAATAACGTGCTACAGGCAAGGAAATATTGATGCAGGTGCAGCACATCACCCTGAGAACCAAAAGATAAGAAATAAACGAGCCAAACGAAACCCCACCCAAGCAAGTTTTGGTTAACATTTTTGTATCTAGATAAAACTTTAACAGCAAAACATACAGAGATGAATTAAGTAAATTTTAGAGGTGCTTCTTCCCGTGCTCTTTAAAAGCCATAAGAAGTGTTTTGAGAAGCAACTTGTGAGAATTTCTCAAAGCTGGTGTCCGTGGCTGTATAAAACACTCAAAAATGTCAACTTTATTAAAATACTACAACTGTTCTTTCCAGGATTATAACATTTATGTAATCTCACATGATCTTCTTGTGATACTCATGGCATTTTATAGTACAGTTTACGGTGACTTTGACCCCATTTCTCTGGAGCAATGTTATGAACCTCCTTTAGTAAAATTTGTTCTTCATATCACCTACAACACAACAGCTGTTGAATGCCATTACAATGTTCTTTAAAATGGCAAACAGTTGAATTTACTATCTTATGCCAACGTGTAATTTGTGAAACGTGAAATCAGCTACATTTAAATTCATTAATGCATTATGATTTTAAAGGATCGAGAAAGGCTGAAAGATAGAATTCCCATGAAAAAAGGCAGACGACTAAACAAGGGTGATGGTTTAACGTTTGATTCGCTCATCCAAGTCCAGCAACTTATACAGTCCATCTGACCCCTTCGCACGTCAAATGAGAAAAGACAGCTTTTAAAACAACAGAAGAGACCAAACGGGATAAAAATTATGTATCTCAATGACCAAAGATTCAATTCAACAAACAGTGGGTATATAAGAAGTCGGATTTTGGAAAAAAATAGCATATATCCAGAACCAGAACATTGAAAACCAAGAGCACAGCTAAATGATGTCGGAAGTTAAAAAATAATGGCGTCACAGCTCCAATGACACTGTTCAAAATTTACAGTAGATAAGATAAAACGGGAGAATAAGATGTCACCGTTTATTTAAGCTCTCGACCTCTTCATCCGTCACCTGACCTCCAAACACCACCCTACTGATCCCATCGGACGGCTGAAATCGCATCCCAGACACCAAACAGAGAAAATAAAAGAAACCAAATTACTCAATCACCCAGATTATAAAAGCTCTACATAATGATTCAGAAAGGGAAAGTAAAGAACAGGCTCAAAAGAGCGCAGAGATGAATGGAGAATAGAGTCGGATTTCAGAGTAAGATGGGGAAAATAGGCACCTGGTGAGAACGAGCAGCGGAAGCGGGAGCCGGAGAATCAGGAGGGGGAGTTTCGGACCAAGTAAGCAGATCTGCGGTGGAAGTGTGAGGCTTCCTCACCGGAGTGGCCCTCTCCATTGTTATTGTGAAACACCGGCGAAAAGTGGAAAAAGCTGAGAAGAAGACGGCAATCGGAGTCGCAATATAGGAAGGGAAGGGAATAATTCGGAAGAGTGAGAGGCGTTCAGTGAGGAGTGTTCACAGAGAGGAGGCCCAAGTCCGGGATGATGGAAGGCAACAGAAACAAAATAGCATAATGGAAGAATAGGAGGAATGGGAAAAGGAGAAAGAAAATTGCCGGGTTCCTGGAAGATTCTTGCTTTGCATTTACTCCTATCCTTATTTTTTTTATTTGGAAGGGTTAGCTTTTCTGGCTTTTGCTTTGGTTTGAACGCGAGGGAGTGGATTGGAAGGGAGGGGAGGGTGAAGTAGAGGTAGAAGAAGTAGAAGCTACTCTTCCTTCCTTCCTTCGGTCTTTATTTTTTTAATAAAACAGACCCAACCAAAGCGCCTACCGACCCCATCCCCTCCCTTTCTTGTGCTTTTCGTTTCTGTCCTGTAATTAAATTTTGAAATTGCCTCTGATTTTATGTATATGTATATAAAATCGGAATACGACGTTTCCACCTTGGATGGACGAGTGATTTTAAATTCAAATGGGTGGAGGTGGCAGGTGGATCCAGCTTAGCGCCACATGTGAATTGTTAAACATCGAATCCAGCACTTAATTACATGCGTGCCCCTCCTTGTTTATTCTGTGGGTTAAGTTTGAATAAATGAGGGGCAGCACATTCGAATCCCGTGGAGGTCACTTGACGAAAGTGGAGAAGCAATCTGAGAGAGAGACAGAGGGAAAAGGAGATTCCGTCACTGTTTGAATCAAAGGTGGTACAGCTTGTTTCTCGAGACTGATAGTCTCAACTTATATAAATCTGGTTTACTAAATGAAGATGGAGAAGGAGAATGATTGGGGAAGGAGGGAAGCAAGCAGTGGTGGAAGACAGACACAAGGGATAAAAGGAGCTTCACGTGAAGAGAATGGGAGTTGGATTCTTTGCTATCTTCTTCGCTCACCCCCACATGCCCCTGCAAGCCTCAAAAACAGTAAAGTCAATGCATGCTCCTATCAACCCTCCACAAACACTTCCATGAAAAACCCTATCATGCATTTGTATATGTTTTCTTAAAAGCCTGAAATTAATATGGAGGGGGGTCAGGAATTTAGTTGTTAAGAAGGTTCTATGAAGGCCTCATCCACCTCAACCTCAACTTGTAGGGTGGGGATTAAAAGGGTAGAGACAAGGAATCGGCGAATCGGCGACTCTCAGGCAACAGGAACGGAATAATAGAAACATGCTTGAGAGGAGATACGAGGCGGCGGCGGCATTTTGAGCAAGAGGAGGGGCCATGATGCGGGAGAAGGCAGGGCTTCATGATTACAATGTTTTTTTTATACATAATTTTTAGAAAAAGGGTTGCGCTCACCCACGATTCAAGGGCAGTGCACTTAATCATGATCCATTGGGGCCTGTCCTTGCGGACAGTGGAGCATGTCAAGTAAACCATTTAATTCTAGCCATATAGGTAGATCAACCCAACTTCACTAAGTTGTGGTGATGCCTCCTCAAGCGCCGCGACTGAAGCCACAACAAAGTGGCACTCCCAGGATCGAACCCTCTCCCTTTAGGTGAAAGTACTAACTCAATCATTTCATCAGTTGAACCCACAAACGAGGTTACTATGTTTTTTTATAATTAAAAAAAATTGCAGAGGTGAAGAGAGGGTGGGCCCAGGAAGCAAGCTTTGAACAAATTGGAGAAGAATATAACACGTCCCCCCACATGGGCAGCGCCACGTAACTTGAAGCGCACACACCCACAAAACTAGTAGTGGTAATGCGGATCAACCCGCGGGTTGCGGATGGATTTCCCAACCCGCAGCCCGTCATGGCGGGTTGGCGGAATTTTTTTTATAAAAAATAAATTCTTTTTCTTTTTTTATCCAACTTTTTTCTATAAGATTGCATATTTATGATATTCTCTTTCAAATTCTATAAATAAATGTTCAATAATTTCCTAAAAATAGAATTTAATATTAATTTTTCCTTTGTAAAAAATATTGGGATGGAAAAAAAGTAAAAAAAAATACATAAAATCTATATTTTTTCAAAAAAAAAAAGCTGGTTAGGCGGGCTGGCCCGCCAACCCACAGGCTGAAGATGCGCAGCCCGCCAATTCTGACGAGCTGACGGGTTAGACCCGCGGGTCCAATCCGTATTACCATTACTGCACAAAACCAAAATGTCATACCCATCGACCCTCCGCCCGGGCCTTCCATTAGGTTTTCATTCGCCATCTACCCCCCTCCCTTCCTAAAAGCTCGCCACCCATCTGTTACTGTCATCATCATGATCATCAAACATCATCAATCAGTTAGGTTAAGTTTAGATTTGGATAGTTTTGTGCCCCACGTTCATAATCCGCTTTCATGCATTAAAGCGGCACAGTTCTGTGATTATTGCCCTCCTGAAACATTTTATCCAAATTAACTGAATGACTCGCCACCCAGTCTGCATCAACCACTGACCCTTTCAGGATTAATACGATGGCTGCAAAAATGCCAAACCCTTCTTTTGTGAGAACGGCCGGTCAGTCCCTCCTGGATTCTGATTAGGCGTTTGGGTTTTCAGACTATACCCAAAAGCCAAGTATGAATTCATGGCATGAAATAGCGTGGCCATTATTCATATGGCGACGGGTGAACAACTGGCCTGGGGTTATTTAGGCAGTGGCTGTTACTTGCTGGAAACAGGCAGGGGAAAAGAATATAAGAAGCGGTCCTCAGTGTCTTGGGGGTATGCGCCAGTACAAAGTGGGTGCAGCAATCACTATTATTTAAGATCCTGCAATGGTGTCTCAGCTATGAGCCGATACGGGGGAAGTGGAACCCAGATCACAGGAAAATGAGAGAGAAGATTAAGGGTAGGGTCGTTTTCAGCGACTCGTACTTGTAACGTTGTTGTATGTGCAGATGCAAAAAATAGCAATTTAAGTAGCGGCAGTTAAGAAACGTACAATTTCTTACCAGTGGCTTTGTATATTTAAAAAGGCAAATAATTCGATTTTGGTGAGGGTGGGTTTAAATTATGACAACGCATCAATTTCAATCAGTTAGGTGATTTAAAATTTGGAAGATGTCGGCAGGAGCATGAAGATGAGGCATTGCATTTCTCAGAATTAAATTTATTAAAAGTCAAACGCACCAACCCGATAACGTGGAGTGTGCAACGGCTATAAAAGGCCGATCATAAAAAAATTAATCCAATTAAACGCCCACCATGGGCCTCAAACCCACGACTGCGCTGGACGGGCTGCTTCGTGCTCCCCGATGAACAAAATATTACAGCTCGCACAACCGCACGCAAAATAAAAGATTTGCCTATTGGTGGCGGCGGTGATTAAAAGGCATGTGAAGCCTAATATTATCGTACTTCACCTGCATTATGTGTATTTCTGTCACGCTTTTGTATTACCAACAATTAAAATACAAAGATCGATACAAATGTTGGCAATTCATCCCCAGGTCCATCTCTACCACAGAATTCAAAACAAAAGTTGTTTGGCGCCTGATTAGAAAAACAAGACCATGACTCTTAACTCATGCACGCATCTGGCCGTTGCATTGGCACACTTGTTCACTTCTCTAAAAATGTAATTGAGGGACAACCTGTTGCTCGTATCTATCAAAATTTGAGCCTCTTCAATGCAAATTCTAAAGAGATGAGACGTTATCTCATCTCCTATTACCAGGTTTTGTCACTAAAGATTACTAACTTTGGCCATCCCAAGTCTCTTGCTGTTTTGATCCCTTAACAATTAACAGCTTTGACTTGGGTAACTGCCTTCTGTACCTTTGATGATCATGTGACATGTAAAGGAAAAATAGTCCAAAACTTGCCCAACCACGGCTGATATCTTTACAATACTGTGATTAGTATCGTTATGAGGCTTGAGTAGTTTGCATGAGATTTAACCGCATGAGGTGATCTCTTCAACTTAATGTACAAATTTGTCACTGACTCACCGAGTTGAATCTGAGGGTGATCCATCATGGGAAAAGTTCAAACCTCATGAAGTTCTGGAAAGTTCCCCAGACAATATTGCAGCAAGGGCTAAAGTAAAACTAATCACCTTAATTCGAGAAAGTCAAATGCCGTGGTACAACAGAACATTATCTTCATTATCAGCATCGATGGCATCCCCATCGTAATCATGAACATACATTTCTTGGGACTCGGAAGAGTGAGCTTTTGAAAGGAAATCTCTATGATTAATTAAACCATCTGACTCCATGCGCTGCATCTCTGATTCAATTAAAGCTACCATCCGAGCTACCATTGAGTGCAGTGGTCACTGCGGCTGTCACTTCTCCGGAGGTCGAGAGTTCGATCCCTGGGAATAACGCTCGAGGATAGAGGATACCCACCCTTGATACAAAGCACCTTAAAAAGGTGCGCCACGCGTATAACTCGTTCCAGATTAGTCGGTTGCCCCGGATTACCTGATTCAGATGAAAGAAGGCCAGGGACTCAGAAAAAGGCGTCGGATACCGGGGGGTTCCGGGTGTGGCCAAAAGGTCCATTTGCCTGTTGTTCACCAAAAAAAAAAGCTACCATCCGAGCTCTTTCCCTGTCCCTTGGATAGGCTCAATAAAGGAATGAGTAGATCAAACAACAGATTGCCAATGGAATACCTAATGCAGTATATAGTGCCTTAGCCAATGATGCAGCGTTCTTTCTATCCGTCAAAATAAACTGGTTTATATCCATAAACATGTTGAGCCAAAAGACCAACTAAAGGTGGGGCAAAAGATGATAGCGATGACTCAAAAGTCCTATCCAGTGCATATACACTCGTTCGTGCTCTCTCAGGAACAATCTCTGCAAATATTGGACTTTTGTCCATAGACTTATCAATTAGATTTCACATACGTCTCTAATAATAACAATTCTATCTAATTCATAAAAGACCAGCTTCGTTTTCATTTTCACTAGTAGATCGCTACAAGAAAAATCTTCTTATTATTCAACCATGAGCACACACAAATTTGTTTGCAAGAAGAATAAGAGTTGAACAACCAATATGTTAAAAGACAAAATTATTAGGTGATATTTGGAATGCTTTTGAGAGCATAGCTCACAGATTCACAATAATGAGGACATTCGAGATCTTGGGCGGCAGCTGTTTCCATACCAATCATTTTCCAATCTTAATGTATTATTAATACTTTTATGAGTTCAAAATTCAATGTATGACATTAAGAAAAGGAGGAGTGTGTTGAAGAAATTCCAGGGGCCAGAGTGCAAATTGAATATAATAGGAAAGTGATTCTTTATTGGGATAAATGATTTAATGGAAGCGGAGGTTAGTTAGGGTAACCTTACTTGTTGGTAGCAGGAGCATTCCAAGAGATGAAGAATCCTACAATGATGAGGAGCAACCCATGTGGCACTGTTGTTGAGGGATTATTCGGTAAACCCAACAATAATATATTGCTGCAAGGGAGATTGCTGATGCAGAGCTTATCTGTGCCAGAATAATTCTTCCAGAGTTTGGAGATCGTGTAGAAAGGTCCCCCATCTTGCCCCCAAATAAACCTCCAATAGAATTGCCTATCACAAACAAAGCTATGAGGAATGCTGTTTTGCTGTGGGAGAAGCCAGTGAGCTCAAGCCACATTGGTGCAAATGACAATGCTGACCAGGGGAAGGAGCCGGTGATGCCTTGTGCAACAATTATCTGGAATGACAAAATCTTCAAAACTGACTTGACTTCTTGAGCTAATTCTTTCACTTCTGACCATAATGTTCTGTTTGTGATTTGGCTGCTAACACTTGTACTATAACCTGAGAAATGGGGATCTTTGGCAAAGAAGTATACTAAAGTTCCCACTATAACACTTATTAGTCCAACAACATGAAAGGAAACTCTCCAACCAGGGATGCCAATGAATGTAATAGGAGCTATCAACACAGAGAAGAGGCCAACGACATTAGAACCAACATTGAGTTGAAGCCATCCAAAAGCCATACCACGATTGCAATCATCAGTTAAGTCAGCAACAAGGGATTGTATTGCAGGTGCAACCAGTGCAAGGCCAATCCCATTTAATGCTCGTGATAGAGCAACCTGCATGGTAATCACTTCAAAGTGAATACAATCAGCTGAACAAGGGTCTTGAAAAGTGAAAACCGTTGAATTACAGCTAGAAATTAGAAACCCACATTACGTTGTAATAAATTTGACTGACGCGTAGAATGATATTAATAATTTGAATTTGTTCAACTGTCTAAGTTCATAATTTTTGAGTTTCTCGACATTCAATCAAGTTAAATTATTAATATGTGTGCCTCTACAAATACGTTGTGCTTAGGGGTTGAAAAAAAGTTGTAAGCTAATTTGGTCACAAAAGAGTAGAGAGTTCAGAAGTCAAATAAATATGAAGAGTATAAGGAGATAGCAACAGAAAGAAAGTGGAGGAGAAGGCGACGAGGAAAGTAGCAGCGGCCCATAGAAAAGCACCGAGTGCGATGACGTGTGCCCGATTGTGTCGCAAAGCAAGGTAGGCAGCTAAGGGATAGCAAGAAGACTGGACAATGGACCGGAATAGGGTGAGGAAGCGCTGCACCCACTTCCTTGTAGACACCAGGCAACAATGATTCGTCAGCTCTCTCCATGATCCCAGCAAGGTTCACCAGCACCAAAGTCACCGTCTCTGCTTTCATCTACTCTCTCTTCAAATCCACGCACTGAGATATATCCACAGTTGTCCAAGCGGCCGAATATGATATTCTAAAATTTTCGTCCCGAACAATAGTGAATCCAACTTGCAGGGAAACGAGCACTTGCATTTCATGTTCATTCAAAAACCTTGACCCGGTGGATTTAAAAGTGGCTGGCTTCAAGGGGCGAGTCGATGGCCGCAGAGCACATCACAAGGCCGCGCGTAAAGTGCACAAGATTTTGAATATAAATATTCCATTTGGGAAATGAAACGTCGATCCTTACAATACAAATACTTTAACCAATTAATTCAATTACAACACTAAATACCAGAGAAAATAATACAACTTATTTAAAAGGTTTCACAAAATTTAACCATGTAGAAAAGGGTTTAACTAGAAAACCCTATCATTATTAAAAAATAACAAAGTAACTGTGTCCGTTTGAGAACACGGTAAAGAAGTACTTTTACATAAGTCAAGGTAAATTTGTGAAGAATATTATCTCCTTTTACAAAAAAACACTGTTAAACTTGCGTTGGACTTTTCCAATCTTTCCGTCAAACAAGCCCACTATCTGAAAGCATTAGCCAGCCATGATAAGTGGTATGAACTATGTAATAGAAAAATTCTAAACCGATTGAATGTAAGTATTTACCTACCTCTGTAATCATAGGATTCCCATTTGTTGAAAATTCACACTTGCCCCATTTGCCCAACCTTCAAACTCGCCTTCTTCCAGCAAAATTTATACCACTGGAAAGCTCTAAAACTGTAGACAAATATTTATGAGATAAATACTATGATTTAGAGATTATGAGCATGTTTGGTTTCAATTTCGAAACTTAGGTTTCAAATCTAGGTTTTCTCTTTCATACTCTCTTTTTACTACTTTTTTCTCTTTCTTACTTTTTCTCTCTATCTCTTTCTTACTTTCCTCTTTCCTACCCACTTTTTCTTACTTTTTTGCCTCGGAATCCGTAAAAGCTATAACTTCTCAAATATAAATCACTTTTCAAAATTTAGGTTTTGCCTCAAAATCTGTGAAACCTAGGTTTCAAACTAACTTCCAAACAAGCTCTATATATATATATAAGAAACGAAGAGGAAAGCATCGGGGAAAGAAGGTAAAGGTAGGTGAGTTATTGTATTTTTTTAAAATTAAATTCTTCTTTTATTGATTTTAAATTTTCTTTTGTTTATTCTTTATTTCCATTTCTTTTAAAAAATTATACTTGCTCCAACAATCCCTTTTTTTTGCCAACTCCAATGATCGTATATTGGCATTGAGATTTTTATCTACGTATTTTACTTTTTTTATCAACATCTCCGTATTTTACTTAAATGATAGTATTTTATAGTATATAACGGACTATACTTATTCATGTGAGAAAATACTTTTATTTCTCTGTCCTTTTGGTTTTTTAACAAAAAAATAAGTAAGATTACAATCTTAAAATTTAATTCATTCTGGATAAATTTTTCATGCTTACAAATTATATTGTAATTTTCAATAACCAATTATTTTCAACTCAATGTTAATAAATATATGGCTAAAGTGTACTTCTAGTCATTTATGTTTGCTTCAGGTTTCATTTTAGTCAATTGCTAAAAAATATTGCTCTCACGGCGTTAGGATTCGGAAAAAAGCAAGACCCACAACACAAGATTTTCAAGAGTTCTCTATTCAAGAAGAGAACGTCTTACCGATGAACGGAGGCGACTCGAAGGACGGCGACGGTCTGGAGCGAAACAAGAAGAAGGTAAGACAATCATTGGAGAAAGGCGATCTTGTTCAAGAAGGGAGGGAGGGCAATGAGCAAAACTTATCCTACAAAGACAGGCTGATTGGTTTCGATAGTTCTAACCGATCTAGCGATAGCAAGGGAAGAAGCGTTTTCGACGAAGCTTGGCGGGAATACATTGATAGTCTACAGTATTATTTCAGTGAGGGGAAAGAGAAATCTCAGCCCAAGGGAGATAAGGACCACCACTGGAGGACGATGACTGCCCGACGCTGATTGTCTCTCAAGAAGAATATGAAGCATGGTGTGCCCCATGGAAGAATTCTCTTATCCTCAAAGTGCTTGGGAAAAACAATATACCATTATGGGGAATGAAACAATGTCTGGCAAGGATGTGGAAGACCAAAGAACCTTATCAAACGAGAGACCTAGATAATGGGTTTTTTGTGGTTTCTTTTAATAGTGAAGATGATCTCAATTATGTATATTTTGAGGGACCTTGGATGGTGGGTGACAGGTATCTACTGGTTCAACGATAGAGACCAAATTTTGATCATTGGAACGCCGAGACGCAGAGGAAAATTGCCGCATGGGTCCGTATGCCTCTTCTTCCTTTAGAATTCTTCAACCCGACTAGTCTATGGAAAATTGGTGCCTTAATAGGATGAACTCTAAAGATTGATTCTGCTACTTATCTCAGTGAAAGGGGATGATATGCCAGAATTTGTGTAGAGCTTGATCTCCAAAAAAGGCTGAAGTCAACCATCAACATCTTTGGAAAACACAGAGTGGTCGAATATGAGGGTATTCATTTAATCTATTTTAATTGTGGCAAATTTGGCCACCACAAGGACGTTTGTCCAGAGCGAATAGTAGAGGGAGGTGAAAGGCAAATTCCTTTGGATGATATTTAGAGCAAAAGGCATTTTGCTGAAAGTGAAGGTGAAGCGATGATGGATAAGGAACGAGATGTAAGTATGGAAGAGCCTGAGGGGGTAATAGCGAAGAAACAAGGAGAAACACGGAAACGGACTTGGATTCAAGCTGTGACCGGTGTTACTACCGGGGAACAACCTCCGGTGAAGGACGGAAAATTGGGCCCTGAAAATTTGGTGAGACGCCAAAATTGGAAAAGATTCGGAAAATCCGAGATTAAGGGGATTCAAGAAATTTCGCAGCTGAAAGATATGATGTTAAAGAAAGATCCCAAAATTCTTGAACGGAATGAAGGGAATAAAAATAATGGCTTTACTTTTAAAGCACGTGATGTGGGAAGCTCCTCTAGCAAAGAGATTAACAACTTTAAGGCGTGGATCCCAGTTGGAGGAAAGAAGAGTTCTCATGGCGGAAAAGGAATTATAAATAGGAGGCTAAAATCAGTTTTGACCAAGGAGAAGCATGGCCTAGGTGGAAATAACATTGGTACTTTTAACTCATTTAAGGCTTTGGAGGTTGGTATGGATAAGAGTATAAAGAGGGAAATAAGTGAGCCCAATCAGGATGTAGGCCCAAGTACAAAACAGAGTGATCAAATAGAAGAAGCACTTTGCGTTGGGCCCACGGAAATAAATGGTGGAGAGGTCATGGTTGAAGGCACTTTGTCTCATGATGATTCTTTGGCCATTAATGGCCAAACCCAACAAGTTTTGTCTTAATGAATTGCATGTTTTGGAATTGCAGGGGCTCAGGATCAAAATCTTTACCTGGGCTTGTTCGTGAGTTAAAAAATAAATATAAACTTAATTTCCTTTCTCTTGTTGAAACTCGTGCCAATAGTCCACGTGCTAGGCGAATCGCTAAAGTCATGGGGTTTAGGCACTTTGAAATTGTTGATGCTGTTGGTTTCAGTGGTGGATTATATGCGTTCTGGGATGATGATATGTGGCATGTTAATTTAAAGGCTCATTCTGATCAATATATGCACTTTGAAATCAAGGATGGAAATGCTACAATGTACTTAACATGTATTTATGCTAGTCCTCATGTTGCTAAACGGAGGACTCTTTGGGCTGACCTTACTACCATTAGTGAATCTGTGGAAGGGGCTTGGTGCTTGGGTGGCGATTTTAATGGAATTCTCTATAGTAATGAAAGACAATCTGTTGCAAGAGAAGTATGTTCCATAACTAAAGATTTCGCTGAATGGTTCTATGAGATGGGATTGGTGGATCTAGGATGTGCGGGACCATTCTTTACGTGGAGTAGGGAAGGGTGTAAAAGCCGGCTAGATCGAATTCTTGCTAATTCTCAATTTATTCAAGCATACCCATATGTGGAAGTTTTCTCTCTATATCACTTTAATTCTGATCATAGGCGTCTATTCACGCGCATGAAGAAATGGGAAATGAGTGAACGGTGGGAAAGACCATTTCGCTTCTTTGCTCCTTGGGTTCTTCATAAAGGATTTCATAAGTTTGTGCAAACAAGTTAGGATATAACTCAACCTTGGCCTACAGTTCTAAACTCATTCACGAATAAGATTGGGAGATGGAGCAAGGAGGTGTATGGGTTTATTAACTCAAGGAAAAGAAAGCTTTTGGCGCGTTTAGAGGGGTTGACAAGAAATATTAGGGATGAAGGTCCTACGTCTTCTCTTCTGCAACTTCAAAGGGATCTTTGGGGTGAACTTGAAAAAATTATTATTGAAGAAGTTGTCATGTGGGCTCAAAAAGCTAAGTGTGAATGGTGGATGTTGGGAGATAAAAATACCAGATATTTCCAAATGAGAGCCAATGCTAGAAGAAAATATAATAAAATTGAGGCGCTAAAGGAAGAGAATGATGAGTGGTTATATGAAGCAGAAGATATAAAAAAATTAGCTACATCGTTCTTTAAGAAGTTGTTTATGGAAGAGGTTGCAAGTGGAGTTTTGGATGACTGCAAGATCACTTTTCCAAATATTGAAGAGGAACAGTTGCGAAGGATTGGTAAGGACGTCTCTGATGAAGAGATTTTTCAAGTTATTCATTCAATGGGTGCTTTGAAATCTCCCAGTCCGAATGGATTTAATGCTTTTTTTTCCAAAGTCAATGGGAACATGTGGGTCCGTCTGTTGTGAAATTTGTTCAAGAAGCTTTTCGACATCCTGAAAGCATTACGACAGTTAATCAAACCATCATTATTTTAATCCCGAAGAAGGATTATCCTGAGACTATAAGAGATTTTCGGCCCATCAGTTTATGTAATGTCATTTATAAAGTTATTACTAAGGTGATTGCTAATCGTATCAAAGAAGTGCTTCCGTCAATCATAGCTCCTAACCAATGTGGTTTCGTACCAGGAAGGCTAAGTTCGGATAATATTATTGTGGCACAGGAAATGATTCACTCAATGAGGAATATGTCAGGGAAAAAAGGGTTCATGGCAATTAAAATAGATTTGGAGAAGGCATATGACAGAGTTAGCTGGGACTTTGTTATTAACTGCTTAAATGAACTCAAGTTGCCTACTCAAATAGTCAAAGTAGTGGAAGCCTGTATTACTTCTCCTACTATGCAAATTCTTTGGAATGGCACTAGAGCTGATGCTTTTCATCCTTCAAAAGGTGTTCGACAAGGTGACCCTCTTTCTCTTTATCTGTTTGTGATATGTATGGAAAAACTTGCTCATCTTATTCAGGAAATGGTGGATAAAAGGAGCTGGAGACCCATTCGACTTAATAAAAACGGTCCTCCTATCTCTCATTTATTTTTGCAGATGATTTGATAGTGTTTCTGGAAGCGAAATTAGATCAAGTTGAAGTATTTCATCAATGTATCCAAAAATTTTGTGCTGCTTCTGGTCAACGAGTTAGTTTGGAAAAAACTAGGATTTTTTTCTCCAAAAATGTAAATCATAATGTGAGGGCCCAACTTAGTGAAACCTTAGGATTTAGGCGAACTGATGATCTTGGTAAATACTTGGGAGTTCCCCTTCATAATCATCGTGTAACCAAAGACACTTATCAATTTGTTATTGACAGGATTAAATCAAGGTTAAGTAGCTGGAAGATTAATTTTTTATCCTTTGCGGGTAGAAACACTCTTGTTAATTATGTCATCTCTACCATGCCCAATTATGTGATGCAAACCACGCCTCTTCCTGTCCAGTGCTGTGAGGAAATTGACAAAAATGCTCATAGTTTCTTGTGGGGGTCTACTAATGAGAAGAAAAGGGTTCATTTAGTTGCTTGGGATAATGTTTGCAAAAGTAAAGAGACTGGGGGGTTGGGCCTGCGTCAAACTCGCCACCAAAACCAAGCTTTACTCATGAAGATAGGATGGAGACTTGTAACCAATCGCGAATCTCTTTGGGTACAGGTGGTTCGAGGAAAATACGGATGTGGTAATGACCTCCTACCTAAGATTGATATGAAGAAACATGGGTCAAGTGTTTGGTGTGGTATTAAGGCCACTTCGGAAAAAATGACTATAAATATGGAAATTGTTCAACATCAGGGTGAACCTCTTGTGAGATGGAAACCGGAAAAGGCATGGTCAGTTCACTATTTCTTCTGCTTACAGGAGTTTAAGTGCGCAAGCGGCCATGAGGGATCCTATATGGGGCAAGCTTTGGAAGTTGAATATACCTTAGAGATGCAAGACTCACATGTGGTTAATTCTGCAAGAACATTTGTTGACAAATGAGGCTAAACAACGAAGGGGCCTTCATCGGGATGGTAGCTGTGATCTGTGTCCTGACTTCAAAGAAGACATCCTGCATGTCCTCCGTGATTGCTGGGATGCCCAGGAAATATGGTGCAACACTGTTCATTATGGAAAACATTAGAAGTTCTTTGAAGCAAGCTTACGTGAATGGATAGACATGAATATTTGTAGCCGACGACAAAATGATGATGTTAGGTGGAGAGAAATTTTCGGCATTCTCTGTTGGTTGATTTGGAAGAGATGTAACATGAGAATTCATGATAATATCCATCAAAACACTACTAGTTGCATAGCAGAAGCAAGAGCTATCCATGCTTGTATAAATAAATCCAATTCTTTGTTCAGAAAGGGTAGTAATGCTGCTATTCAAGACAATAGAAATGACACTGAGAGGGGCTTAGAAGAAGGGTGGACAATTGTATATGTTGACGGAGCTTTCTCACCGGTTAATGGAGTTGTCGGATGTGGGTGTATTTTGCTTAATGGTGAGAAGCGGATAGAGGAGGCTTTTAGCCTTAAGATGTATGACGGGAATGAACTTACGGCTGAGCTGTGGGGATGCTGCATGGGTTTAAATATATTTAAAATATTAAATGTATTATATAAATATATTTTAAATATATTAATTATTAATAATATATTAAATATATAATATTAATAAAAAATGGATGGGGACGGGACGCATGACCGGGTGTCATGCACTGAAACCGGTTCCTTGATCTACGTTAATCCCTCCTCTTTTCTTATTTCATTTCTCTCTCCATCTTCACTCTTCTCCCTATTCGTCCATTTTTCTCACACTCATCCGTACGAGGAACAGTTCCTATTATAGTTGCAACCTCCTAAAATGTATTGGAGCTCTTAATGAAAATGCATTTTAGCTGCAAAGCGTGTGTTTGAAACGGAATGCATTTTGCATCAAAGGAGCTCCCGATAGAAGGGGATAGAAGGTGGCGTTGAAAGGTACTGCATTCAGAAAATATCTCTCAAACAAAAAAAAAAATCATGTTTTCGCATGTTTTAAAATATCACAATGCTACAAAATGTTAATAATATTATTTATCAGTTAACTTTTTTGTGAGGTTAGAGAAACTAATTAATTACTATATTTATTATTTTTCTCCAAACTCATTTGTCTGACTATTCAACGCTATGTAATTTACATATATTTTTCATGATTCCATTTTTTTATCATTTTATTTTTCTTTAATTTTATCCCAATATATAAAATAATGTATATATTATTTAATGATATTTATACCATTTTAAGTAATATTTCATCATAATTCAATTGTCCAACATTTATCCAAACATAAATGTATTCTGTCAAAATACATTTTCAATAAAAGTCATTTTTTAAAATAAATATAATTCCTTCATCAGTTATTGAAATGGACCCATATGTCAACTTTGGCCTTGCACACTGTTTCTTTAGTTTGCTCTACTAACCCCAAAACTAGAGCTGGAAAACGGGCTGCCCCGTCGGCCCGCGGGCTAGCCCGTCCCAGCCTGCGGGCTGCACAACCCGCCATCTCACGGGCTGGCAAAATGGCAGCCCGGGCTCGCAGCTTTTTTTTTTTTTAATTTTTTTGATTTTTTAAAAAAATAAAAAAAAATTTACATAAAATTTATCAAGCCCATTTGATTTTTCGGAAAAAATACAATACATCTCTGAAAAATATAATCAACAATATTTTAAAATACAAAATCATAATACATAATCAACAATCTCCAAAGTAAGTATGTATTTAAGATGAAATAATAAGGTTTAAAACTATATTTGAAGCTATTGAAACTTTATCTTCTTCCCATAAATAAATATAAAAATTTTTTTAAAAAAATTTAAAAAAATAAAAAAAATGGGCTGACCCACAAACTGACGGATCAGCCGACCGTCGCCTGAGCCTGCGGGTTGAGCGGCTCTACCCAAAACATATCATCAATGCTATATTATGTATGGTTTGTAATTTTGTATTCTTCTTCTGATACGTGCGGGTGCGCCTTTAACTATGAATGGAGCGAACATGTATCGGACGATCTCGGATAAATTTAAAACACTACGTGTCTTAACCATCAATTAATTTATACAAAAAAAGAAAATAAAGTAAGAGAGAGAAAGTTTGCTAGAAATGCCAACCAACTGCACCACCACCAGCACCTATTAGACTACGATACACGATGATGATGATGTTAGTCCATTGCCGCATCCAATTTCTACGCTATAATGATTCACTTCTGTACTGTTGATCACGCCTCATTAGTGATCACATGAATCCTGCTAATCGGAGGAACGAATCCAGGAATCAATGTTACCTTCCCCTCTGGTGGAGGTATTTTCCAAGTTCTTGTCGAGGTTGAAGGCCACGGAGGAAGAGGCACTAGAAAAGTTGAGTTTGCAGGGAGCTGCGACATGGAAGGTGCTTGACTGATCTTTGCTCAGCGGCACACCCTCGGCCTCCAAACTACTGACATGGGGATGAGCACTCATAGGATGAGTATGACCCATGGCCAACTGGTCATCAAGGGAAGGCATGGATGATGAACTCGGCTGAGACTTGGCACTGAATCCAACTTGACCGGTGGGGTTGTTCAAAGGGTGAGGAGTGGATGCTTGGAATGGGAGGGTTTGCATGGTGAGCATGTTTTGCGTGTGGCTATAAGGTGCACCCGCATCAGTTTGGAAGTTAATGGAGGGCGAGGGGTTGTTGCTGTGCTGGTGGTGGTGGAAGCTACAGCATCAGCCACATGGTTGTGTAACATCAATGTTGAAGAAGGAGGATATGATGAGGTGGAAGATAAAAGGAAAGAACGGAAAGGGTAAAAAGGAGGCGTCGTGGTGGTAGTGGTGGTGATGTTCAAGTGAGACGGAGCAGCAGCGCAGGAAGGGAAGGGGGAGGAAGCCGTGAGAAGATCAAGTCGACGAGAGAAGGAGGTGCCGGAGAAGGAAGGCGCAGGGATGCCGGTGAACTCTTGAACCATGGCTCTGAAATTGGAGGTATCGGTGGTGAGAACTGTGGTGGGTGCTCTTCTTGATGCTCTGGTTCGCTTCTTTGGGTTCCGTACTGCCGAAACTCGAGTATTGTCATCTTGGAGCGAGCGCAACTGCAGCGACGGGTCTGTGTTTAACACAGACTGCTTGGCTGCTGAGGATGATGAAACAGCAGGAGCAGTGCAACTGGGTTCGGTTCGAGGATCCTGAGAATCAGCAACGGTGTCCAAATTCAGGAAAGGAGTGGGATTAGAGTTGATGTGGTGGGTTTGAGAGGAGAGAGATTGGAGGTAAGTTGGAGGAAGATCAAAGAGAGGAGGATGGAGGGTTTGGTGATGGTGATGATGATGAGAAACAAAAGGGAAGGAGCCAAATTGAGGGTGGGGATTGAGGAAGGATGGAACCATGTCACTCCGTGAATCATACTCTTCATCCCCACTAGACGAGATGCTTCCACTGTTCCCAGAATCCATAAGCTTTCAAATTAAGCTAATCAAAATATGCAGGGATCAGATGAAAAGTTAAAGGGGCCGGGGGGGGGGGTGGAAACAAAATCACGTGGGGGGTGATGAAGGAGGAAGAGAAGGCATGGAATGGAATGGAGATGCAGGCCTCTGTAACAGTATC
The DNA here is from genome assembly GCA_025593235.1 of Vachellia pachyceras. NCBI lineage: Eukaryota > Viridiplantae > Streptophyta > Magnoliopsida > Fabales > Fabaceae > Vachellia > Vachellia pachyceras. Next base: position 24,291 of record JANTPZ010132146.1, read on the forward strand.
TTGGAATCGCTGATCTGCAGCAGAAGCAAATATTTTCGTTGCCGTCGAGTGGGAGAAAAGCGATGGTATCAAAAGAAGAGATTGAATAGGCATATAGAGATCTGGATGATGATGTGCATAGGGGAGGTTGCAGGAGAAGAGAGTGGTGGGGAACTCACGAGCCTTGATCTTGTTGGGTGGCTGATGAGGTGTCTGATAAACTTTAGGGTTTCACTTTCTGGGGTGGGGAAAAGGAAGCCTTTGTGCTCGGAAAAGGAGGGCTAAGAGAAACCTAAGGAAGATCCTCTAGAGAGAGGAGGGCCCACACAGTAGAGAGAAAAGGGCACCCCATGGCTGGCTGGCCATAGGTCAAACTCAAACTGAATGTGAGACACAGTGAGAAAGCGATGTCATTAGCAGCTTACACGCATCCACACACAAGCCACAGGCACATGTACTCACGAACAAAACACGTAATTCCTTCTCTCTCTCTTTCAATTTGAGGCTAGAGGAAGTGAGAGAATGGACAAGGCTAGTTTCGGATCTGGCCAAAGCGTACGGGCAAGGTTGCACGACGGATGTGAACAAAGCAGCCACGAGTGCCACCGGCCCACCACCTGCATCTACTGTTTAAAATTCCCTTATCATCTGTCTCCTGCACTCCCTCGTTACATGTGAACATGTGTTTAACCAAAAGCTGCTTTTGCGCGGGTGCAACAATTGATTGTCCACCGCGCATTACTTATTTGACGTTAATGCATGGATAACCTTCTTTAATTGCATGGCCTTTATTCAGGGCCGCCGCTGACAATTCATATATCCAGGGATATATTGCTTTAAAATGTTAAAAACTAATTTTTTAATGTAATTTACTATATAAAAAAATTATCTCAAATTAATTATATCATTATAATTCTCAAACACTTGACAAGCAGGCCCATTAATGCACAAGTAATGCTACCAAGTGAAATTAATAAATCTGAAATTAATAATGCTACCAAGGAATCCTCAACAAAACATACAACCCTTTGTTTGTGCGTTAGAGTTTGTTTAAAAGTTCATTTGAGAATAGCTTTTACGGAGTTAAATGTGACACCTATGTTTTGGAGAGTAAATTTAGGGAGAATAACTTTTACGGATTATAAAACAAAACCTAGATTTTGAAAGGTAATTGTATTTGTGATGTTATTAACTTTTACGGAGTTCGAGGCAAAACGTAATTATGAAAAAGGAAGGATAAAATTTATTTTGAGAGAGAATATGTGATTAACAAAAAAATAATTCTATTAAAATCTAGATTTTAAAAACTAGATTTTAAATTCAGTGTGTTATTGTTGTATATTATTATTCTATATACAAAAAGAATATCTGAACCCCTTGACGCTATTAAAAACCCCCCAGCATCATCCTAGACATCGTTGAGCTAGCCCCTTGTAGCACCACCATAGTAACCGTTGGCAAAAAAAAACCGTTCCTGAAGAATTGAATTTTTCTTTTTTATAAGATTTTTTTTTTTTGTTTGCGTATTATATGATCATTTTAATTTACAGTTAGTCAGTTTTTTTTTATATTTTCATCTGCGGGAAGTAATTTCTATCCTTTTTTTTCTTCTGCTAAGCATGAATATTCCCTACTTGAGATTAATATATTTTAGGGATATGTATCTTTCCACATGAGACAGTTGTATTAGGAATCCATTACAAGGATGTGAATGGATGATTATGAGATTCATGACACATATTTTAGTGAATGAATTGAGGTAATTGGTAGGGGAGAAGGAAAAGACGGGTGAAAGATTAATGACACAGATTTTGTGGATGGGCTGTTCAACTCACTGGGATTATGATCCATGACAATACCATGATTAGTGCAACTGTAATGTATTTGAAGATCTGCGTTTTCTGGCAAAAAAGAAGAAGAAGATCTGCGTTCTCCTTCGTTGTCGCTGTAAATGAAGCATTTTGCAGTACATCTGACATTCTCCATTCTCCAAAGCCACAGCCTTTCACCCCTCCCACAGTTGAGGTGAAAGCAATCAGAGCACAGAATCTATGTATGAAAATGGATATTCATTACACTCAATATTCTGAATTGAATAGAATTTAGTTATGACTTCAGGACTTGTGATAAAAAAACAAATAAGAAGATGCAGGTCATTGAAATCAACAAGGCCCCTACTGGAAATAATCATGAATGGAAATGGGGCATTAAGGGCCGAAGGATTGGCTGCCAGCTGGAAGTCAAACTGTTGTTTTGGCCTACAATGGGCAGCTGTTCCCCCTGGCCCACATAGCCCAACCAACTAGCGCGCTCCAAACATCTCTCGTGGGCCCAAAATAAATGGGGCTCGCTACCTTCAGAGCTCAAAACTATAATCGTTTTTACATATTTGAAAGCCCCACAAAATCGACTGAAACCTATGTTTTACCTTGAAATTTGTAAAAGTTATTTTTAATTTTACATTCAAATAAATTCTGAAATAGTTCAGTTCACTTTTTTATCCCCACAGTAGGAGCTTCGGCTATTCTATCAGCATCTCTGCTAATTGGACGGGCCTAGGAGTAGAGCAGACATCAAACTAATCGTTCTACATTTCAAGAAATTATATCAAATGCATGCTTGATTATCATCAGGGTTGGTTCTAAGTCTAACGGAAGTGTTAATCCTCTACAATGCAGTACTAAAGTTTGAATTTCCAATCAAAATGTTTCTGTGTTTAGTGTCAATCAATGTCTCAAACATGTAGTTTTCAATAAATTGACATATGCACTTAACAATAAGAAAAATGCATGCTTGATTGACGATAATTAGAATGCAAGCTAGTACCACCATGCATGTGCCCAGGACGCTTGCCAAGGGAAATCAGAGGAGCTGTACAAGTATACGATACAGTCCTATTTTATGTGAGAAAATACATGCAATATTAAGTTTTTACCATTTTATCTGAGCTTGATTGTGTTAATTAAAGGTAAAAAGTGTTAAGAAGTCATTTTATGCATTAATTGATAAATTGAGATTTTTTACAATTTCTTAAAAATACTCTAAGTGTCTATTATTTTAATTACTTTTTCACACATTTTTATCTCCTTTTCGGCTTCTAGAAGGAAAAAAAAAACAGAGAGGGAACTTCACATGCAAAGAGGGGGCTGATCATTCTTTGATTCTTTCTCCTCTCTCATTTTTGACTCCACTCCAACTCTTTCGTCCTTTGTCCCGTGTCTTCATTTCAAGTTTTCAACTCCCACTCCCCATTTCGTCCTTTCCCATCACTTCATCTCACTTTCATCTCTCCTCCCTTGGCACCTCGCCTGCTCCGTCACTTCACTCTCGTCTCCTTGCGTTTTCCGTTTTAACCTTCTTACGGACCTCACCTTCACTGTTCACTCCGCCATGGCCGCTCGGATGCACGTCGTCGTCGCTGTTGCAGTTAGCTTCATGAAGTCCGGCTAGATTCACCTTCTTCCTGTGAGCTAAGACAGAGCCTGAGCATCACTATTGACCGTGAGTTCTTTGTACTTCACGAGTATTTTCATAAATTTATTTCCGATTCGATCTGTCACCTTTGAGATGAGATTTTATAATATGATACAGTACTTTTCTTCTCCGTTATTTTACACAGCTTTGATTGGATTGTATTTCTCCAGAGAGTATCTTTTTATCTAGAGTAGCTTCATTCTAATCTTGACATGGTTTCGGATTAAATGTTATGTATCATTCATTGAGCAACGTGGATTGATATTGTTTTTGGAGGTGGCTGAATATTTAAATGCCTATCTGGTTGATGGATAATAGGAGAAAATAATTGGTTCTCTGCTACAAAGAATTCATAGATTTAGGAAGACAACTGTTCTTAATTTTTTGAAAGCAATATTTACATAAATTCACTCAATTTTAATTCGCACAGTTATTCTTTAATACATGAACAAATAGAAATTAAAATAAATATATAGAATGTTCTTAATCATTCAAGAGCTGATTGATAATTTAAGGTATTTAAAAATGGAGATATAAGGAACATAATTTTAGGGCCTGCATTTTTTATGCAACATAATTTTAGCAAGTAGACAGATGAAATCAGCATCGCGTCATTAATTATTATTAAAGTATGCTAAGCCCGGGAATATTCGGTCATTGCTGCATTCCCCAGTCGTCACACCAAAGTAATCTAGGGAGAAATATCACAAACTGGAAATATACTAGCTTAAAAATATTAAACACTAATTGTAACAGTATATTTATGGTTATCCTTATCAGGTCCCAAATCTAAGATCTAGTTTGTATTGTAGTAGAGTTTTCACAAGAAGCTAGATATTATATTTAGGATGGAAAAATATCAACAAGAATTCCATAAGCTGTGGGTGTTTATCTTCTCCAACTTCGACTCTTGGGCAATGCATCTCTCAGACGGCCAACAATCCATGATTCTTTGGCAATATCCGATGACATCTTGTGAAAATCAGACCCATATCTCATCACCACCATATTCTCTGTTTCCGTCTGCTCCTTTTCCATTGACAACTCCACACTGTGCATATTTGTTTGCTCGACTTCTTTACTCTCTTCTGCGCGCGCATCGCCTTCCTTTCCCTGTTCCTCGTTCTCTTCGAACCAACTTGTTGCCGGAGCAGACCTACAGCGCATGAGCAATAAAGCGTTTGGAGGAGGGACGCCGGATTCAGCAATGGACCCATCATCGCTCACACTGTCTTCGTTCCTCGCGTCTTCTCCGTCAAACACATTATTTTGACTCTCCTGCAACGTCATAAAACACTTGGAAAATACAGCCCTCGAAGCGTCATCGCCGGGTTCTTCTGTACCCACGTGATTCTCCAGGTACCCTTCCTCCTCCTCCTCGTAGTCATCATCATCGTCGTCGTCGTCTTCTTCGGTGGTGTTATCCGCAGCGGGGAAAGATCCAAAGCAGCGCAAGTCAAATCGCAAGGTTCGTATACAAGTGAGGAACTGCATGATTTCCTTTTTGAAACGGAGAGACTGGGGCCAGTCGGATCGTTTCCTTAGTTTTCCATCATCGTGAATTTTCTCTATCTCGTGCATCATGGATTTCCAGTTGCCGGTGCTTTGTCTAACCTTGATCTGTCCGGCACAAGTAACTTTTGGGGAAGACGGTTCAGCAGTGTCGTCGGATGTGGCTGACTTAGCTTTGGCCCAAAGCGGAGGGCTCGCATGAGCAGCAGCTCTGGTGCTTGATTTGCGGCGTTTGGTGGATTGGAAAGCCCTACTGGGGCTGTAAATGGGTTTAGGCACGAGGGTCAAATGAGGCCGAGAAGGGAAACACAGCGACAGATCAGCAGAAGCACCTGCTCTGGCTTCTCTTGCCTTCATCATGCTTCTGAATTGCGTTTCCGTTCCGAATAATAATAACTTGAGGATGCTGTATGGTTTTGGCAGTGGATGGAGTGAGTTCAACAGCTTTAGCCTTTATTTAGGTGCTGTTCCTGTTACTTTATGATGGGGCCGTCTCCTTCTTCACTTCGATTTATTTTCTACTCATCTGTTTACGTGCTTTTCGACTCCCTTTCAACTTGGGTCCCCACACAACTTTGTCCTGTTTTTAACACATCGAGAGTTCGATCTTTAATCGTTAACCCCATCTTTATCACAAGAGTTGGTTTTATGTGGCAATTTCTTTTATTTTGTTTGCTTCTTTCACCGATAAATCATGTTCACCTGCGGTAGCGTTAGTTAGGTTTGCGTGAGAGAATTGAAGAGACGAAAAAGTGGGGAGGCAGCCAGGGGGTTGAAGGGTTGGTGGTGGTGGTGGTGGTGGTGATGATGGAGGGAATTAATAAAAGAGAAAGCTTGAGCTGCAAATAAAAGCATAAACGCCGCTATGCGGTTGCTCAGGTTTGAGGAGATCATCATGCTCTCACGTTTTCTTTTGCCCTCGTTTTGTGCATCAGATCCATCCCAATGCTTCAGGGCTTCATCACCCCTCAATTTTCGTTCCATGCTTTTTTCTGGGTCCATTCATCGGTGACCTCGTAAAATATTATAGCTCTTCACACCTTCATCATTATTGTTCATTATCATCCTCATGACATGGGTCACATTTTCTAATTTTCTATACTAGCTTTTCATCGCCCTCTCAACTCAAGTGAACTGCGTACCACATTCCTCCCGGAATTTAAGATTTGCTTTGATCTTCAATTATTTACCTTATTTTTTGGCTTGCTTTCTTTTGAACTCAATTAAACCAAAACAAACCCTTTTCATATCCTCAAATTAATGGACATAATACGTACTCCTTATATCACTGATTACATCCGCTTGAACAACACTTAGCTCCTAAAGTATAAACTCTGAAGATGGAGCGATAAAAATATATTAAAAATAATATTCTAGAACTGGTTACTTCAAGCAACCTGCTAAGGCCGTAAAATCTAAAGCGACTTGAAATCGATCTTGCATGCCGACAATAACACGGCCATTATAGTTATGGAAGGGCGTTTCTAACACTCCCTGCTTCAGTTCATCAGAAACCCGCTCATGCTCATCATGAAGTCCATGAAGCGAACAAAGCAGGGTTCATACTTCAAAAGCCGAAAAGAAGAGGGGTGGCAAGATGGTGACGCCCCGACAGAATTAAATTGGGCCAAACCCTTTTTCAAATGGACCGAAGCCCAAACGAACTTTATAAGCCCAACTAATTTTTCAAGCAGCGGCCATCACTCCCCCGTCAAATAAAAATGGGAATTGGATCAAGTAGTAAGCGACTTATTTCAGTTTAAGCAAGGTCTCAAGTTCGAGCCTTGTGAATGCAGCAGCCACCGTTGGGAAACCTTCTCACCTTTCCTGGGTGTGCGACGCGGGTCGAGTCCGGATTAATCGGAACGAAGCTCCGGAACCGGGCGGGCAACAAAAAAAATGGGAAACAAAAGAAAGAATGTCAACTTAATCATTCTTTTACATCTGTATCATCTTAAGTAAAATATCAAGCGTTGAGAAGTTCCCAAATCCCGATGGCAGCACCAGGATTGGATACAATCAGAGTTTTGGTATTGTTGTGGTAGGAGCGAATCGTACTTGGCAAGCCGAAAGATGTAGCAGGAAGCTATACGAGTGAAAGATGGGCTTAGGCGAGCAAACTCATAGTCTAAGGCCTGGAATGGTTAGCCCACGGTACAGCTGACTACTACTGTTTACGTCAATGTAATTGCTCACATTGGGTCTAATAGAACATGTCACTCTTTCGTAATATAACAAACCAAATGCTCATAAGAAAAAGCATTTTCATATAAATCAAGATAAAACGTCTTTCATATTTTACCTCAGATTACTTAAAATCACTTAAAAAAGGCAATTCAAACACTGAGGTGATTATGTAAGATGGATTTTATATTGACTTATGTGAAAGAATTTTTTTAATTGATTCTATAAGGTTTCCAAACAGCATAGGCAAACTTAAAAAATACTTTAAAGTTGTGTCTTCACTTGCACATTGGGTCCGTTTGGGAACGCGGTGGGATAAGTAACTTATTTACATAAGGACTTATGGAGAAGTGCGATTGGAAATAAGTCAGATTGTAAAAGTGATTTGTGTTTGGGAAAGCGGTGGAAGAAGTGACTTATCTGTAAAAGTGAATGTGTTTGGGAATGCGGTTGGATAAGTGACTTTTTTCTAAAATTAAAATTAAAAATATCAAACTTATTAAAATTGAAATAAAAAGAAAAATTATGTGTCG
>JANTPZ010132148.1:0-17663 GCA_025593235.1 Vachellia pachyceras
AGAGAAAAGAGAAAAAAAGTAGTAAAAAGAGAGTATGAAAGAGAAAACCTAGGTTTGAAACCTAGGTTTTGAAACCTAGGCTTCAAAAAATTGAAACCAAACGAGCCCTATGTTTGGGAAGTTATAACTTTTACGGATTTCGAGGTAAAAAAATGGATATGAAAGAGGAAAGTAAGAAAGAGAAAAAAGGAAAAAGTAAGAAAGAGAAAGTAGGAAAGAGAAAACCTAGGTTTCAAAAAAAGTAAAAAAGAGAAAGTAGGAAAGAGAAAATCTAGATTTTAAACCTAGGTTTGTAACCTAGGTTTTGAATAATTGCTCCCAAACGAGCCCTTGGTGTAAAATCCCAGTTTGTTTTTTATATTCTCATACTCTGTTCTTACTTACTACTGTTACCCCCTTAACCCTAATTGCCTTCATTTAGTTATCCCCTTTACATTCTTTTGATTTCATGATTTCATCCAATCCTTTGCCTTGGTTTATTGCTTTTACTTGTACTACTAAAAATGTTAATGAATGTGTTTATTAGTTTGGTCTTCAAGCCTGCTTCCCACTAAAGTGGGAGGATATTTTTTATTTTTTTAACCACATTAAACAATCTAATTTAAAGTATGACTTGTAATATAGGTTAAACCTATGAATCCAACCCATCAAAATGTAACGGGTTGGATTATAAAAATTGGGGGTAGTTTTAATGCGTGTCTTATAGTTACAACAAGTTGACCCATTAACTTGATTGCAGGTTTTTTCAAATCTCTTAAAATATTAAAATTTTAAGATGAATTGATTAATGAAAAAATATGTTAACAGCTTCCTACCACACTCTGAACCCTATTGATATTTGATTTTAAATGATAATTGTTGATCATATGATGAATTGTATGTTTAATTTGTATTGTTTGAAATTTGAATTAAATGATTTATATTTGAGTTGTAGTATATTTTTATAATTTAAATTTATGAAAAATGATATTTTAGGTGTTTAGATATAGTGTGTTAAAAATATGAAAACAAAAATAAAAGGAAAAGTAAAAATTTCACCGGATGGTTAAAATGTAGCCAGCTAGATGAATCTTTTTAGCTAGATTCTTTTGGCCTTCAATCAATGGCAGCCAATTTATAACTAATGAACTAACCCGCAAGATACTGTTATATATTAAATATAAATAACTCTGTTAAGAAGTATAGAGATATTTTTCTCATCAATTTCACTTAATCTTGCTTTTTGAGAGCCAAGAGCTTTTTGGTGAAACAAAGTACAAAGGCAAATATTCCTTATTCTTTCAAAGAGTGTTTGGATTAACTTCTAAAGAAAAATAATAAAAGTGATTTTAGGGAATACCTTATGAAAAAAATTGTTTTTGGAAAATCATGGTTTCTACCCTTAAATAATAGTTTTAAAGGTTAAAAGTTATTATAAAAATTTAATAATATTTGTGTTACTCACACAAAACTATAATTTAAAATATTAAAATTATTCTAAATTTTGATGAGGTAATTGTTTACTCTACTTTTCAAACCATAATTTTAACCAAAATAATGGCTTCAATAGGTCTTGCCAGATGCAAGCACCAAGCTATTATTAAGAAAAGTGCCCTTTGGGATTGACTTGTGATTTTTGTCTGGATGTCATGTTTTTTGGTTAAATTATATGAAAGTGTGTTGACCAAAAAAATATAGTTTCAAAAGTGTCCTCCTGGTTATTCTTGATTCTCTAAGAAAAATAATTCAAATTATTTATTTATAAAAATGTATTTTAAAATACTTGCTTTAATAACTTGTGTTAGACTTCAAGTCTACCTTTAATGGGTCTGGCCATTTAACTTCCCTTAATTTGATAAGGGTTTATACCTAATTAAATAAATATTAATTAAACTGAAGTTAAATTTATGTCACATTTATTATGATTGTTAATTTGAGTGACAAGAAAAAAACATATGCTAGTTTCCTAAAAGGTTGAATCTGCAAATTTTACAAAGACAAGATAATATAAATAGGCGTCTCCTATGTAGTATTCTCTCTTAATATATAAATAATTTATGTTGGCAAAAAAATAGGCATGTTTGTATAAATGTTGAGAAATTACGTTCACGTAAGTTAAGATATAATTAATCTGGTGCAGGACAGGAAAAGGGTAAGGGAGAAGAGAGAGGAAGAGAGATAACATATGAGAGAGAACAACAAGAAGGGGGAGAAACCAAACGAATCAAAGGAGAAGAGAACACTGAGAGGAAGAAAATCAATATTATTCAAATTATTAAATGTACAAAGTAAAAGAGTTGAGTTACCATTTATAGGCACCAACCTAACTCTGGAAATCAATAACAGAACATTCTATAAATTTAAAATTAAATGTAAATGATAAAAGATGATAATCAATCAACATTAAACCTAAATATTCCCTCATAATGATAAATACCCAAAATATATGAAAATTTTAATCAACATTTATTCCATATCCCATCATCATCTTATATGATTGCTTTAAATCGTAAATTATGTTGGAAAAGTACAGATAATTTAAAGGATCATCCACATGCATGTTGATTAATATATCTGTTACTGTTCGTATTTTTACATTTGCCATTATCAATATTAGTATCATTGTCCTCAATTACCTTTACTGTCCTTCCATCACTGATCTGGATATTAATATCTTTATCAATAGGAATCCAGAACATATTTATTTTCATATTCAATATTCAATGAAGTCATATTATTTATGATTTGTGAATAATTATTACTTCTCGAAATTTATGCAACATACAAAGAATATGATTTTTTTAATTTCATAAACTGATCGAGGGCGTATAGTATATTTAGAAATTGATGAATAAAGAAATGGAAAATGCAATTATAATATTTGTTGGACCATCAAATTATTGGATTTTGACTGCATTTACAATTATACTCTCTTTATTTAATGACCATGATTCCATTTCATAATTAGTTAGCTTTTCATTATGTATTCTATAAGCCTTTTCACTGTTTTTTATTCTTATACAAAAAATCTTAATTTTCTATGTATTTAATTTAATTTTATAGATATTACTTAAAGCATTTGCAACCTTGAAGTACTCAAAGTTAACAAAATTTAATTTATTTTTGTTAAGATGTTACAGTTTATGAGTTTTTGCTATTAAGGTTTTTAAATGAAATACGATATGTATACATATAGACATTATGTTTGTTTGGAAACACTTAACTCTCACACAAAAGTACGTTCAATAGTATTTTTTCTGTAAAATGAGATAATCTCCTCCACATATTTACCTCGACTTGCGTAAAAGTACTTCTCTACCGCTTTCCCAAACGAATCCATTATAATGCAGAACAATATACTTATCCATCCAAAGCTAATAATTTAAAAGACATATATATTGCCACTATTAGACTCCAACATAATTTTAGTATCATATTATTTTTTAACAATGTGATAACAACGGACAACATAAAACTCTCAAATCTTTGTGCGACATTGATCAATAAATAGGACATATATACTTGATTTGATTAAATTATGGATGTCTTTTAAATTAATTAATATATTATATTTTTTAAAATACCCAGATCATCTTTTTAAGTATCTTCTTCTCCCTCTTACTTGATTACTATTGAAAGAATATCAATTCCCACAATTTAAGACATGATTAAAGATTAGAAATAAATTATACATTTAATATTATGATCAATTCCTCAATTAGATACTGTATTAAGGATCAGATAACTAATTAATGAATAAACAACATATTTTTCATCTAATCAAATCAAACAGACTCCTCTTGATAAATCGTTGATATGGAACAAGAGTTACTTTTATGGGAATGAACAATTACCTTCTTAAAGAAAGACATGAGATAATATTTCCTTGTATAGAATTTACTTTTTGAATAGCCCGTTTGGGCCACCAAAATTTATTTTCACGCAAGTCAAGACAAAACCCATCTCACATATTTACTTTGAAATCTGTGATCATTCTCCCAACGAAATTCCCAAATACAATTGTTATTTATGGGATTTGGGCAAAGGCTTTCACATTGGGATTTGGGCACCCTTAAGTGAAGTAAAGGGTTTGAACTCTTTTGGTTGCCTATAAAAAAAACTGAACTTCATAGATGAAGAATATGTGCCAGGAAATAAGTTTATCACAGTACTCAAATTTATGTTACTTTCACACTATACACGAAATAATTGGAAAAAAGACATGGCTAAAAAATAAAGGGATCGTTTGGATAACCGTTTGGATAATGACTTTTAGACAGAATGCATTTTGAAAAATAAAAATTTGTTTAAATAAATGTTGTAAACGTGACTTTTAGTGAAAAATAATTTTAAAAAAATAAATCTTATTAAATAATGCACACGTATTATTTTATATTGTAATAAAATTAGGAAAGAATGAAATAAAAGTAGTTAGATATCCCAAGTTGCGACAGAGTGTCCCAGGTCACGATTTGAAATTTTCATATCTAAGTTGCAACTTGTATTGCCAAGGTCACGATGTGGAATGTTTTTTGAGCAGAAAGAAGTTTTTTCTCCTTCTCCTCAGAATGCATTTTAAACATAGAATGCCATTTGCTTTCATTCCATTCCAAACACTCAACTTCTTGTAGAAAATGCATTCCAGCCTAGGAATACATTCCATAGCCTCCAAAATAGTTCGCAAACACACCTTCAAACCTTTTTTTAATTATTTCAATGTGAAAATGCCATGTTTTTAATTAGCATTTTAAAGCAATATGTAAATCAACTGCAGAAGAGGAATAGACCTAGCTAAAGCACAATCAATTATTGGATCCGTTTGGGAAAGCGGTGGAGAAGTGTTTTTACCATTTACGAGGTAAATATGTGAAAGAGATTATCTCGTTTTGCAGGAAAACACTATTGAACGTGTTTTTGGGGTGTTTAAACGCTTTGCCAAACACCCTAATTAACAGTTGTTTCACCAAAAAAAAATTATTAACAGTTGGGCATCAGACACTCATCAGTTGATGGGTGTGCCCATATTGAAGCAATTATGTGGCTTTAAATTGATATGATAACAAGTAGTGAAGGAGAAGAAAGCGGTAGATGACGATGGACATATATCCATTTTTGTGGATTTTCACTGCCTTCCTCAATGGATTCATCATTTGCCCACTTCAATGAAATGGTCATCGCTTTGATGACTCTTGGCTCTCAAAGAAGCAATAAGTCGTTACTTTTTGGGTTCTTTTTTACATTATGTGAATGTCTTCCGTTTTACATCTAAAATTACACGTACATGCTTGTTTGAGAATACATTTCTAATCACGTTGTAGGCAAACTAAGATACAACTCATCTTATATACTTACTTAATGATTCGTAAAGTTGTTTTTTAGCGGATTTCCAAACACGCACATTGAAGTAGAGTTGCGTCCATACGGGTGGTCCAAGGGTGGCTGGACCACCTGGACAAGTTATGCATGCATTTGAGTAATGAACATTTAAGCGGGGACTTCTCAGCAATTTGCATGGAAGAAAGGGAAAAGACGATCAGTATATTATTCCTAGAGAACGTAGGGGCTGGACCTGTGGGGAAGATTGAGGGGCCACAGAATCAAAGCCTCCCAAAAGCTGCCATCCGCCACTTGCTTAGCTTGCAGCTTCTTCATCATAATAAATGAATAAATTAACAGCAACACTATGAATGGATGCTCGATCAATTGCCTCTGCTTCCTTCTTCACTGCTGTGAGAGCTCAGTGATGCCTATCTTCTTCATCCACACACTATCTGCATTCAACATGCTTCACCCTCCAACTATATATATATATATATCCCACCACCACCACCACCACCACCACCTTCCAGTGCTGCTGCTCCTTCTTCTTTGACTTTATCAATTCATATCTCTTTCACCATTTAATTTATAATATACTCCTCTCATTCTCTCTTCATTATCTCTCATCTTTCATGTGTATATATGTACGCCACATATTTATCCCTTCTAAATCAGTTTATCCATGAGGTAAGCCTGACAAACAAGTTAGATATCAGCACATCTGTAACCCTTAACTGAAAACACAATCAAAAAGTGTTATTAAAAAAATGATCCAAAAAAAAAAAAGCAAAATTTCAATCCTCGGTGCGATCAAATATCTAAACTCTTTAATACTATTAGTTAAAGGATGATTGAAAGATTAATCTTTTTAAGTAAATTTAAAGCCTCTATCAAGTCATTTTAAATCTTAATTTTGTTGTATTTTAAGATTTCTAATGCACCTAAAAGTTTAGAAATACAGTTGGCAAAAAACCCTCCTATCTTTTACAATAAGCTAATCCTCTCTCACCAACTAAACATTCTTAAACAACCCAAACAAAAAATGTTGTCGGTGACGAAAATTCAGTTTTTTTTAAAAAAATATTTTACATGAAATTCAGGAGAGAAAAAATGAAACTTACTTCTATCAATATCACATAATAATGAATCCCATGCACTTGTTCTTTCTCAGTCTCCTTTCAATGTTCAAATGAGATCATTTCAGAAGATGTATTTGATGTCAAAACGAACAAGTAATTATTGAATCAACCATGATGGTCCAAAAACAAATTATTGAATCAACCAAAAAAAGTATTTAACACGTGTCTCAAACAACTCCCCTACTTACTATATATAAAGTAACACACTGTTTAAATCAAAAGACACAATATTTGTTTGGCAATACTTAACTTATACCCAAAAGCACGTTCAACAGTGTTTTTCCGCAAAACGAGATAATCTCCTTCATATATTTATCTTGACTTACGTAAAAGTACTTCTCTACCGTGTTGCCAAACAGACATATAATAGCATGTCCCCTAAAAAATGTAAGGAAAATTAATTCGTCACTCCCTGTAGCTTCACTTGATTTTTAATTCAATCCATATAGTTTTTTATTATATTTTTATAGTTTTTCCAATTATGGACATTAGTCTTTAGGCTCATAATTTAATTTGTTATTTAGGGTTGATATGCTGATTAATTGACATATAAATTACCACAGAATATAAAATGAAATTTATTTATATAAAATTAATATAGAACCCTCTAAAATGCACACCTCAATTTTGATAAGCCCTTGTGGTTTTTTATTGGCCCTCGTGATTTCATCAATTATAAGTATTTGGTTCTATACTCATAATTTATCCTTTTGTAATAGAAATAACATTAGTAATAACTAATATAACCAGTATACATTAAAATTAATGTATGCTTCTGAAGTCAAATACGTTTATAGAAGTATATAAATCCATCCATTGATAAGATCTTCATATCAACATTGAAATTTCATCTCACAATTTGATAAATTATGAATCACCAATTAGACCAATCCTTGGTGGCCTATGTATGTATTTAAGTATTAATCACCAAGACAAAGCAATTTCGCAGCCGTTTTTGGACTTGCATATATAACTAGCCAAAAAAAAAAAAGTGGCACGACCTTACCTAATATGCTAATCATAGCGGCTAAAGTCTAAAAGCCTTTTTTTTTCGGGGGAAATTAAAGTGTTGAAAATAAAAAAAAAACATGTATAACAAGGGGACATGGTAATATTATATTATTATATTCTTCATTAAACAACAATGGCTAGCTAGGTAATTATGGTTCCATTAAGTGATTAGGTATATTTTGTCAACTACTACTAATTCACATGTGCCACACTAATATCTAACATCAACATGCTTTCATGTCAACAAAAAAATAAATTAAACAATTATACACCTCATAGTGGTGTTGAGATCATCACATGATCACTAATCATTTTGACTCCTCTTCTTAAATAAAAAAATTATATACTCACACTGGGTTCATCGATGAATTAAAAAGGAAAAATTAACCAGATGTCTCAAACAATAGAATTAACCACAAAATAGTTCCAAAGATTTATAAAATTGCCATAAGGTCATAGGAGTAGTTGCTGATGATGTTGTTAATGAAGGCTAATAAGATTGTTAATAACAACCTCAGCAGTTACTCATGGAACCTTATGGTAATTTTGTGAATCTTTAGGACCATTTTGTGGTTAATTCCATTACTTGAAACCTCTGTGTAATTTTTCCAATTAAAAATATCCCAACCCAAGGTGCTGTTCCATTAATTTTGACCCGTCACGTTTCAATACAATGCATTTGTGGCTGATATCGTTAGTGGACCATTTGATGAGCTCTTACGTTAATTATCATTGCTATTATAGACGGGTGATTCTCCCAGTTGCAGCACGGTGGAAGGAGTTGCTGATGTTAATAGGTAACGGGTCTTTAGTTTAATTTAAGTACAACCTCATATGGATCCACGATTGACTAAGTGCCTGTTAGAAAAATCGATTGGGAGAATATATTATGACAAAATACATTTTATACAGAATGCATTTATGTTTGGATAGATGTTAAATTTAAAGTGTATTTATTAAAAAAAAAATTTTTACTCAAAATGTATTTTAAAAGAAAAAACGGTAAGCTAACAGACTTACATTTTAAATTCAAAAAGTTGTTAAACACGTACTAAGAAGTCAACCCCACTCTGCGTACTGTCGTTCACACATGATCGCACATTTGATGACGAGGCAATTAATGGGTCGTCTCAAAACGACACCCAACCACATGTGTGTATAAATTAATCACCAGGCACTGTCTGCTAAATGCTGCTAATAATATTGTTTAATATAATAACTAGTTGGGAAGGATAAAAAAGTTAGAAAGAATTACCCTCAAGTTTCAAGTAAGAGAATTAAATATAAAATGGTCCAAACATTACCATTAAATACAAAATGGTCATAAAGATTCACAAAATTACCATAATGTCCCATGAATAGCTGCTGAGGTTGTAAATGAAGGCTGCTGAGATTGTTAATAACAAACAACCTCAGCAGCTATTTCTGGAACCTTATGGTAATTTTGTAAATCTTTGGAACCATTTTGTATTTAATGCTAATGTTTGGGACCATTTTATAAATTTTTCTTTTACTTAAGACCTGAGGATAATTCTCTCAAAAAGATAAATATATTATTCAAATGCATTCACATTTATCATTTTCCTTTAAACTAATTTGCGACTACTTATAAATGATATAAACCAATTGTATATAAATATTTTTAAGTAGTTTAGTTAGTTTCATTAATCTTTATAATAAAAATTAACTGACTCTTATATTATACAGATGTAGGATTATAATGATTATATGGTCTTCTTACTTTGATGATATGTTCTAGGAGATATTTTGACCGGACCAACTTTTTCTTAATTATATCAAACACTCTCTTCCTAATGTTGTTGTAAATGACTTTGAGTCAGTGTAGAAAACGACTGCCACTTAGAATCATCTTGTATAAAAAGATTCATTCACTCACTGCTTTAATTACTATAAACAAATATATAAGGTACGTTTCTTTCTCCATAAACCGCAGATTTTTTATGGCTGATAACCACATATATTATTTTTTTAAGGCTTAATGGGTAACATGATTTTTCTGGGTATAAAATTAAAGACTTTTTTTTATCTATCTATTTATATTCAAACATTATTTTAGTAATCTTATTTATTGTCTTAAACCAATTTGCATTATCTAAATTTTATTTTCATAGATTAATAATTTGTATATTAGAAAGGCAGTTCATAGATAACATGTATTGTAATTATTAACTTGAAAAATGATATTTAATTATAAAAAAGAATATTAACGATTTAAATCATTTTTTGACTAAATACAAGTACATTTCTACTGAAAGCAATCTTGTTCAAAACAATTAAATATGAACACATCTCCTAATGTTAATTTAAACCTTGTATCCCTACAAAATGAAGGAATAGTTCAGCTAGAGCTAACCCATTTCTTTTAAATCAATTTTTCTTATTAGATTTTGAACAAATTAAAGAGATTTGTCTGGATATTCAAGGGGTATACCAATTTTTGAGAGAGTCGATCTATTGTAACTAATATTCAAGGGATATTCAAGGGGTATACCAATGCTTTATTTATAATTCTCATTCATGAATAAATTAAATATAGATTATATAGAGGTTCCAAATAAAAAATTAGCTACTTATATACAGGAGTTGATATTTGTAAATGCAAAAATCTGACATATAAACCAAAAGGTTTTACTTATAAAAGGGATGATCAGGAAAATAATTAATTTTTTTATTTGGGGTCTGTTATAAACCTCCTCAGATTTAAAATTAAACTCATCATAGAACGCATAGCATATTTGTTAAAAGATGGTACTAAATTAATATGGTTTTAGGTCTAATTTTCTTGGAGTTTAATATAACTTTAAAATAATCAGTAATCGATAATATGATTAAAAAAAGCAAGACTGTAATAAGTACATAAAGCAACAAGTGTAGATGCTAATAGTAGAGGTTGTTAATTATCTCCACTTAAACATAACGCTTCAGGTTTGAATAGGGACAAATGTAAAAGTCTAAAAGATTCGTTCAAGCTCCCTTACATACGAAAGGGCACAGGTTTAAAAAGTTTGATCTGTAATCTCTCAAACCATGGGGTATCTGTCTATCTGTCTGTCTCCCCCTAGTTGAAAAAAGTCATCAGTAGGGGACGTCTCTAAGGAATAATGAAAGATGAGAGGGAAAGCTGTAAAGAGGCAATACAGAGAAGAAAAGTGGCTAAACAGAGAGGGACCCCGTGATTTAAATGCCAAGAGAATTGACACTTTGTGATAAGTGAATAAAGATGCCTGCCTGCCTACCTGCCTGCCAGCACCTTGTATTCAAATTTTTTGCAGAACATGCCCAAATGAATCATTGGAAGAAGCAAAAGTTGGTGCTTCCATCCCTTTTCCACTTTTGATGATTCTACCTTTTTCTCATCACAATCCTCCTGGAACAACTGGGTGGCACCTCCATTTCTCTCTTCATTGCTTCCATAAACATCAGTGGCATAAAACAAAATCTTGGGATATTCGAAAGGGATCAAATTGGTAAAGTGCTGGTTCATTGCTCAAGACAAAGGGAAATATAGAGGGTGAAATCATATTGAACTACTTGGATCAGAATAACCCTACCACTTTTTCCAAAGCATCCTCCTCCTCGAACTCGTCCTCTACTGCTATTCGATCTCCTACATCCCTCTCTATCTATATTTTGTTTTGGGAACCTCTGATCATCATCTTCTGATAGAATTTTTCCCCCGGGAATTCTCTTAAGCCAATCTTATATTTGTAAACTACAGAGTCCTCTCTTTCATGTCCCACAAGGAAATTTTCAAATGAAACTCATGTTTAGCCCTCTCATATTGGGTATGTTTGGTAATCATGGATTTATTTTCATAAGCATGTTTAACAGTGCTTTTCCGTAAAACGAGACAATCTCCTCCACATATTTATCTCGGCTTATATGAATAAACATTTATAAGTGGCTTATGGCAATTTGCCAAACGGGCCCAATATCTTTCAAAAGTTCTTACTGCCGTCAATCAACCTCAAAAGCTCTAGTTGATGGAAGCATATCTATGTGGATTTTTGACCAAAGAAAGTTTCGACACATGTTTACATCGTCATAACACGTGTAACCGACTTTGTATACATCCATCTGACCCAACATTTCAATACATAGACTTGGCCCTAAAAATCAAATTTTTCGCACTTTTATATATTACATGTTACATGCATCATTCTGACGGGGCGTTTCAACAGGCTGAAGTTGTGGTGGCCCACACGATCGCTCAAATAGATAGGCCCACCGGAGATTGCTCCGGGAGCGGCGTGGAACTCGACACAGGGATGAGTGGACTGAGACATGTCCCAATCAGGCAGCACAAAGTTGCCCATCCATAAGCTGTTGTAGGCACAGTGCACCATGTGACAACCTTGGAGCCAATGCGTGCCGTTTGGGTCCCCCGATGGATCAGTGCACCAAAAATCATCCCCTGCGTCCTCGTTTTCATTCAGTTGTCCATGAGTCATAACGAGTCAAAATTATCAAGTGAACCTTTCCAACAAGGCAAAATATGTTGATGCTTTATTTTTTTTGAATGGTTTCCCATCCGGTATCCCAGGACAAGCCATCTTTCAGGTGGATAACGGTCCCAGACTAATCCGGATCGCCCGTGGTATGACCCTAAAGAGGGCTAAGCTACCATCAGATTTTAAAGCTGCTGTATTCCTACGGTTCGAACTCGAGACCCATGATTAAGCTAGAACGACCCTTTACTGTTACTGTTGATGCTTTATTATGTTCATTTCATCGTCCTCTTCAATCCCTCTGACAACCTCGAAGCAGCCACCTTAGCCTCCAGGATGCCCAGCACTTTTGGTCTTATCCCACCCCAATACCCACACAGCGCGTGCCCGTGGGGCTTTCTCTTCTAGCAGCTTGAAGGTCCCTAAATGGACTCGGATCACTTTCATGGCTTCTTTGATTAAACGGTATGGGTCATTGCCGACGTGCATGTAGAGGTAGCTTCTGAAGGTGGACCCACGGACATGTGTGGACCCGCTCTCGACGTAGATGTCCACGTTGTCGTTTAACCCGGGTTGGAGGGAAGCCAGAAAAGGATCTTCAATGGCGGGCAGAAGTAAGACGTAAGGAAGGTCAGTGTCGTTCTTGTCAAGGATCATCATTTGGGTCTCATGCTCGACATCGTATCTGTTGGTTCCAACCCAGTGAGTGGTCCACCACACCTTGAATCTATATAAGCTCATCATGAAGCGAACCCCTTTGAGCTTTCCGAGAGGAACCACAAGTCGGCTCCAGGGCTCGTCGGCGTTGAAGCCCACATAACAAGCGACGGCTGCTGCGGCGGTTTTGTTGGAGGAGAAAGAAAGGAGAAGTGGAAAGTTCAGGTCATCCTATCCTAGAATCAGTAGGTATTCCAAGTTTTATTATGAAGATATTGATTTTCTTAGTGAGCTCAAAAATTCTCCTGTTTGATTAATGTTTTGGATTTGGGATTCTTCATGATTTCTTATTGCAAGAAAAAATAATGAACGATAAAATGAGGGAAAATGTCTCAAAATATATCAGTGCATTATACCATTTTGAACAGTATAAACATAGTTACTTACAGTGAAAGTAATAATTAAGAATAGACTATCCAAATGATGAGAAACAAAATAGAGTACTGTAAATGTAAATATTGGTAATGGGTAACCTGCAAATATCTTTATGAGACAACAGTAATGCTATGTTTGGTACGGCGGAATTGGGAGGTGGAAATGAAATTCATTTCATATATTTGGTATGATGGAATTGGGGGGTGGAATTGGAAATGGTAATAGAATTCAAAATGGGTAGAAATATATTCAATTCCATGGAATTGATTCTTTGACCCCTCATTTTTTTCTTATATGTATATCCATCTCCATCTCCATCTTCATTTCTATTTCCACTAAAATCAATTTCAACGTACCAAGCCATTAACATGTAAATACATTTATAGATCCAGACCCTTGTCTGGAGCACAATCCATGGGGCCTACCATACTACCGGAAATACGGGCTAATCTATTGGTTAAATGAGTTGGATCCGTGTAGCATCATTTTGATGGGTTACCAGAGTCTCAACCTTACGGTGGTAACGAGATACCGATGGGACAACCTCTTTGAGGTTGCGTTAATTATCGTGGCTGTCACTCCCCAGGTTTCGAACCCTCATCCCGAGAAATGCTGGTAATAACCTTTGTCAACTCTACTAAACGCCCATTGGTACTTTATTTTGAATTCTAGTGGTTCCTTCTTTGGTTTAAAAATCTCTCCTGTTCTTTTTCCTTTTATTCCCCTTTTAAAAAAGAACTGGGACCAAGTACTGGGCCACACTCAATCCCTGTAATAAAGCAATGCCGGGCTATTTGGGCTGGGCCGAGAAGAGCAATAGAGATCGCTTGGGCCGTTGGCGCCTATCGACTCCTTAAAGCCGCCGAGCATGTCGTCCCGCGGTAATAAGAAGTACAAACAACGTCGTTGCGATGAAATACTGAAGAAATCGGATGTAGGAAGTGGCAAATAAATAGCCCAAGTTATGGAGTCTGATCTTCCTGAGAATCTTCAAGACAATAATGAATCCGTCTTTGTTTGGGATGAGAGTTCTCAGCTTTACTTTCATGCCAGGTTTTCTCTAAATTTCGAACAATATTTGTCTCTTATGATTTTTCTCTGTTGATTCCATAGTTTGTTTATTCTTGTCATCTCGCAAGCTTTAGTTATTTACAAAACTAGTGTGATTTCTTGTCTGGTAGAACTAGTGTGAAATGCCGTTTAGGATGCTTTAGTTATTTACATGGTGATTTGCAATTGCAGAACAATTGTTTGATTCAGTACCGGTATTTAATTCTTTTGAGCTGTTAACTTGGCTATTTTCAAAACTCCGATTAAGTTAACGTCAGGAGTGGAATTCATTTTTCTCCCTTTATGTCATTCTGGGTTCACAATCATTGTCTCGTTCAACTCAATTTTCAACACAGGATGTGGAAATTACAAAACTGACCAGAAGATTTGTTGACTGTGTTTCTCTTGTAAGTTTATTGCAATTAACTTTTTTCTGTTCTTTGTGGGAATGAATGATTTTCGCAGTAGTGGATTTTACCATGACCCTAGTGCTGGCTGGTACTATAGCAGCAAGGATGGTCTTTATTACAAATTTGAGGACGGCAATTACGTACTTATAAATTCCAATTACGTAAGTTCATTCTTATTCTTAATGGTCTTCGGTTAATGTTTTCTCAAATAAAGTCTTAAATTGAATTGGAATAAGTTCGTCAGCGGATCACGGAATCTTGGTGATTTCTCTATCTAATGTGTAATTATTTTAATTTCATGGTTTACATTATCTTGCATATTGTCCCCCACCCAGGCTGATGATGTAGAAACATTCCCTTCCAATGATGTTGCCCCACATGACCCTGCTCTACCAGGTGGTTCTTGTCAACAAATATACGGTGACAATGATGAGAGTTATTCTACCTTTATTGAAAGTACATCAGAATGTCATCAACAGATGGGAACTGTTGCTGATGAAGTTTCTCACGGTGAGAAATGTAACTTTTTTGCTTTGTTTGGAATTGGAAGTGAAACTATTTATTCATAAATATGCCAACTACGGTAGCTTTGGAATATGTTCTGGCAACAGTAATACTGTGCGCTGATGGGATGGAATTGGTTCTACAATAACCAGGGACAAGTATTATTGCAAAGTTCCTCCTAATCATCCCCCAACATCTGCACTTTGCTCTTTGACGCAAATAGAAAATTTCATTTCTTCTACCCTTGGAGAATCTGCAGTTTTGGTTCATACATACAGTTCTCGTTGATGGGAGTAGCCAAGTTAATTAAGTATTTTTCTTTTTAACAGTTCCTATGGACTCCTCAAGTAGTCCAACATCTGAGAAACCTCCTCCTCCACCATCTGAGTGGTATGCATCTTCCACATCCTTATGTTCATTATTTCTGTACTCTCCTCCCCCACAATATTATCCATTCTCTAATTGCAGGTTGGAGGACACATTGATTGATCTTTACTTGTCTGGCTACAACAACCCGGCTGTAGCTGATACAGAGGTAGTGCCCTTGGAAACAGATGATGGAGCTGAGTTAGCGGCTGATGGTTTGTTAGCATTCTCAACCTCCGTAGTTTTGTTAGAAAAATGAAGTATAAATGTGAAATTTAAGAAAGCTACTAATGGACCTATTTCATCTAGGTGCACAGAATAACAATACTTATGAATTGGAAGAAGGTGAATGGATCCCTGAGGATGAAAATGGTATAGCTGATACTATCATAGGTGAAGGTAATCTTCTTTCAGATACATGTGCACACTCATACACAAACCTCTGAATGCAACAGAGATGCTGTTTGTCTTTATCTTATCGCCTGTGTCTCCAGCAATTATTTGCCAAAATGAACCAATGCACTTTGGTTTTGGAAAAGTGAAACAATTTTTTCTTCAAAATTTGGGACTCTAGGGATATGGTCTATCTTGGTTGAAAATGCTTCTATTTAATTTCATTCACTTGGTATGGACCATTTTACAAATGTTGCAACAGATGAAAAGAAATGGTGTGCTCAGTATGGTCAAGTCATTGATTCAGGGAAAGAGGTGGTTCCAGAGTGTCCAGTTGTGGACTTGTGGGAATGGGAAATGGTTCGAGGATTCCGAAAAGATGGAAAGGATGGGGTGGCAAGGTTGGTTGGAAGATTAGTGAAACGATCCACTAGGCTTCATCCTTCTATGCCTTCAGGTGGTGGAAAATTACGATCTGCTCCTATCTGTGAAACTCATCTCAATCTGGTACGAGTCAAAACAGGTCTGCACTTTGTTCTTGGATACATAATTATAGGCATCACCATGTTAAACAAGACATAATTATGTTATATACAAGAGGTGATGGGTACTTAATTTGAAATTCTCTTACACTCTTTCATGCATCTGCATATGGTAAAGCTCGCACTGCAATAAAAAGGTTCCGATTCTATTATTCTACTGAAAACTCAGTATTTATTTAGAATTTGTCATATGAATTTCTTTATCATGGTTGAGTTGGAATCAACAGTCAAGAATTATGTGGAAAATTTTAAATATTGAAATTTCCATTAGCATGATAATACTATAAGCATTTCCTGGATTAAGTATGTCTGCTTTTCATCAGGACAAGTGTACAAGTTGCGAAATCCTAGTGCGAGTTATCTAGCTTCACTGTCAACATATGATTCTGCCAATCCTACAAAAGAATGGGGATTTCCTCCATTATCATCTGATTGGAAAATTACCCATATATCCAAATCCAGTGAAAGTTCTGCATCAGCTTCTGTTGGAGTATGCAAGGAAAAAGGTTTACCTGTGTTGCCGCCAAATCAGTTGGCTGCATCTAAGGTGTGTATCTTGATTAAAACTAGACAAGTCCTCGCATTCCATTCAGCCTAAATAGATAAGTGTGCCAAACTCATAACTAGTTGATAGTTCCAACTAACAAGGTAGTGCCGGAAATAGACTTGTGACTTTGCTTATTTTAAGTTGTTTACATTCTCGCTGCTGTGCCAGGAAAGAAGCTGCCGGTACAGAGATAGAGCTGCTGAAAGAAGAACGTTGCATGGTGCTTTTAGTGTGGGTCCAGGACAGAAGAATACAGTTGGCGGTGACAATGATACACTGTCATCACCTGTTACTAATAGTCCACAAGAAGCTGCAGCAGAGGCAATGGAGATGTCATTTGGGACTGGTAGCTATGCTAGAAAAATTTTGAAAAGCATGGGTTGGAAGGAGGTACATTCGAAGTTCTGAATATCTTGTAGAATCTTGATCATAGGCGTCTACATATGGACCCTTTATAGTTTCTTAGCTTCTGATTCACTTATACCTTTGATTGTTGCAGGGGGAAAGTCTTGGCAGCTCCACAAAAGGCTTGTTGGAACCTATTCAACCTGTTGGAAACATTGGCAATGCCGGTTTGGGGTGGTCTCACCATGGGAAAAAACGCTAGTGATATTGTACTGTGTAGTGTTCGTTGTTTGGTACTGCTGCCGTTCAAACTTTGGTATTCGGATAGTTTTCCTCGTCATCTTATATCAATGATACGGGAAATCTGTTAGAGCAGTATCTGATGCGCTAAGAAGACTAGATGGAGATGGTTATCTTTAAACAACTGCCCTTGGCAGGAAGAAGAGTATGGCCTCTCTCTTTTGGTCTTTTATTCCAAGAGGAGAAATAAGAGAGCA
>JANTPZ010132149.1:0-22607 GCA_025593235.1 Vachellia pachyceras
ACTGTTTTAATATCATTATGTTTGTGATGTTTGTGTTGTTTTCTCAAGAGACATAATAACAATACCTACATATGTAGGACTGAAGTGTGACTTCTGCTCATTGGACATTTGCAGATACGTAGCCATGCACAGAAATATTTTCTAAAAGTTCAGAAGAGTGGAGCAAATGAACATCTACCTCCACCCAGGCCAAAAAGAAAAGCTGCTCATCCATATCCTCAGAAAGCTTCCAAAAATGGTTTTATTCTTTTGCCACATTACTCTGTCACACTATATATCTGGCTTAGATGCATCTGTTAATTGTTAGTAATATTTGGCAGCTCCTCTGGTTGAACCTGGATATATGATAAAGCCTGATTCCTCAGCAATTTTCAAAACTCCAGTTACCAATGCTGCAGTGCCTTCTTGGTCAAACAACACTTTGCAGAAAACCAATTTACTGCATGGTACAAAAGGTTTTCATTTTTTATGCCTACGGTTTAGCATATGTAATCCTGCAATCCAGCTTATGGAATTATTAAGTGGCATTTCACTGAAAGTAGCAGTAGCATTGAATAATAGTTGCAGTAGCAACTATTATGTGTTTCTAACGTATGTGTTTTTCAGGGCCCAGAATGAATAATAGTTGCAGTAGCAGTGAAAGCACTCAGAGGGCACAGTCGATTGGTGTATCCACCGGTCAAGGGAATAATAACCATCCATTGAGAGGCAAGAGTTCGATTAATACCTGCAACCATTTTTTGATCATATCCAAATATCTGCCTCTTACCTACAGAAATACGTATTTAACATTCTGTGCGCACGTTTGGAATCCTTTTCTTTTTGTTAATTAAGCTTCTCTGTATGATAGTGGCAATTTTTTTGTTTTATTTTACATCAATGTCTACATTGAAGGATTAACATTTTTCTGATGCAGTTCTGCCAGACTTTGCTCAAGTTTACAAGTTCATTGGCGGTATATTTGACCCAAAATCCACTGGGCATTTGCAGAAACTGAAAAAGATGGATCCTATAGACGTTGAGACAGTATATTTCTTAGTATTTCTTTTTTCAATACAATCTTTGATATTCTGTTATCCTAGATTCTTCTGTAATTAAGCGGAAAAGATGTGTTTTTCATGAAAGGCTTACTTTGGCTTTGAGTGTTTTGTATTTAACTTGTTGAAGCAACTATAGCTATATAAATGAGAATTCATGCTTTAGAAATACTGACACAAATTGTCCTTTCTATCCTTTTGGATCTATCCAGGTACTACTATTGATGAGAAATCTATCTATCAATTTAGCAAGCCCAGATTTTGAGGATCATGTAAGTATTCAGATCACTGATCTGTTGAGTGGGTGCTGTGGTGCGGGTTTTCTTGAGACAAGTGCTCTGCTTGTTAAGACAATTTGCTTTAAAGAATTAGTGGTTCTCTTGTTTCCTTCTTGATGCTTCCTCCTTCAAAGTTGATGTTCCCCATCTTTTTTTTAAACAATCCACCTTCCATCTTGCTTCTACCAGCTGTAGTTTTCACCTACACAGGTCCTTAGATCAGATGTTTTTGATTTGTTCTTACCTGTTCATTCTCTTTGATCTTTGATCCTGTATCTATAGATTCAATTGAATGACTGGATTGGACCTTAAAGAAATTGTCTTCCTCATGGGGTAGGATTTTTTTTCTTTTTAGATTTTTAGCATCATTACTGTGATGTGATGGGATGTAAACCTATTGTTTATATAGGACTTTCCTATGGCAGCCATTTGAAGATTTGGGGATCACTTTTTTTTTTTTTTTTTGGTGTTTTTTTGGTTCCCACCCTCGTACATTGAGTGGATTTTATGTATGTCAGTTCCCCTTTAAACTTACGTACCCTTTCATGATGATGGTATAGTATCTGTGACTTGAGCACTAAAACCTAACGGTTTATCTGATTGTGGAATTAATTGAATAATCCTGAATACGTGTTTAGGAAAAGCAGGCAAGTTGGTCGTCCACTCTTATTTTGTGTGTTATAATTCATGCAGAGAAGGTTGCTTTCTTCTTATGAGGTGGAACCGGATGCAGTTTAACCATCTTAATCCAGAAAGACTCGGATGCAACCAGCAGTTGAAGAATGTTGTACTTCAACGGAGGTGGTGAAGTCAGGAAATGCCTTAATTTTTCCTGCTATGATATGCAATGGTTGTCTATGATTATTGCAGAAAGATGTAAAAGTATGCCGGGGAAGGGCAACAAGCTGAGAGGTTACTGGCTTCACTCAATTATGGTACTGTCTTCTGTAATAGCTGCTGCTGCAGCTGCAGCTACTCAAGTACTCAACTCAGCTAAGCGAGGCATTTATTCTCTGTTGATTTTCTTGCCACATTGTATATAATAAAAATATAACACTACATATAAGAATAATAATGTTGCGAGAATGCATAGCTTACATAGCTTTGTGTAGGTCTGTACAGTTCCAGAGCCCTATATTTTTTCTTGGATTGGTACGGTGCCGATTCTATCTTGAGCTTTGACCAAACTTTCAAATACCTTGTATGTGAGGCAAGTTCTGTAGTAAAATTAATGTTGAGCACAAATTTTTTGGTCGCTGGATGTGTTGAGTAGTTGGAACCCCAGGTTCATATGGGAAGTTCGTACTCGTTTATTTTTTCTGTGGTAGTTAAAGTGACAGAAAAGGCATGTGAGCATATGGTCCTGTTTTTTTTTTTTTTTTTTCTGTAGTAAAATGATGCTAGCTTGACAGTAGTGCCTACCCTGTTTTTCTTTACTCTTGCTGTCTCTCCTTGTCCAGAATGAGAACATCTCAACTCAAAAGGCCAATTATAGAAGCTCCCTCTGCAATTATTTATTTTAAACTGACTTTTCCATGTACAATAAAATTAAATTTAACTCGTGATTCTGCCCAAAGGATTTTAATTCTTCCATTTTTTTTATTTTTTTCTCATACAACAATTCAGGCAGAATTTAAAAAGTAATTTTATATTTTCTTCAGAAAAACGAGTATAATTTTTATATATTAAAAAGTAATTTTATATGTAAGTACATATCTTCAAGCTTCAGCTTCACTTTGCATCGCAAAAAAAAAAAATCTGACTGTAACGGTCACTACCGCGTGGCCGAAAAGGGGGGAAAAGGGTCGCTGCCTGGGGATATGCTCGTTTAGAATAGCATTATTTCCTTGAAAACTTGATTATTGCTTCGCACCCAGTTTTGCTGCCATGACTCATAATGCAGGGTCCTGCTACAAGGCCTGGCTTTGGACGAGGTGGTGGAGGCTTCGGCCCAGCACCTGGTACCAGCTTTTTATAGCCACACCCTCTCTCCAAGATTAGCCCTTGTTCATTTGGTTGCTTAGAAAAGAGAAGTGACCAAAGCTGCCATCGTCACCGATTTTTTATTCTCATAATCAAGTTTGTTCTCTAGAGTTTAAATGGGGCCCCGGCACGCTTCTTCCACAGACTTTCTTACATTTATTTTCACAGACATTTGCCATTTTCTCATTTGTACTTTAGAATTGGTACATTTGAAAAGATGACTCAGGAACCACCATTCCATGATCTTGAAAGAGTGAAGAGTGAAATCACATTTAGGAACGGAAAGGTTCTGTTTCTATTTATGTATCAAAATGCCAATAACGGAGGCAGGACGCAAATAAACATTTTGAACCCAACTTGCTAGCCCGCCAGGAAAGAACACAAAAGGACAAACTAAACAAGGAACGACATACAAAGTTCAGCAAGTTAGAGAGAGACCACCCCACATCCACCTTAGCATTCGGGACACTAATTTTGAATTTATCAACAATGGAACCCAGATTCAGACCCCTGTGGCTTCAGTCCACTTCCTCCATCTTGCTCTCCTCAGCACCGTCCTCTTCGAGAGCAGGCATTTCTTCGTCATCGCCACCAGTGTCCTCCTCATCAATACTCAGACCCAGCTTCAACATTCTGTGAATTCTTGCAGCGAACGTGTTGGGATCATCCAGGCTGAATCCAGAGGTCAAGAGAGCTGTCTCAAATAGAAGCAAGACTAGGTCCTTCACTGACTTGTCATTTTTGTCAGCTGCTGCTCTCTTCCTCAACTCTTCCATTATCCCATTGTCTGGGTTAATCTCCATTGTCTTCTTGCTCGACATGTAGGAACCCATAGTCGTATCTCTTAATGCCTGCGCCTTCATAATCCTCTCCATATTAGCAGTCCATCCATATTCGCCGGTCACCAGACAACATGGTGAATCGACAATCCTGTCCGACACGACAACCTTCTCCACTTTGTCTCCCAAAATGTCCTTCATGGTTCTGCACAGTTCCTCAAAAGACTTCCTCTTCTCTTCTTTCTTCTTTTTCTCTTCCTCAGTTTCATCGTCCAGTTTCAATCCTTCTTTCGTAGCTGACACCAACTTCTTGCCATCATACTCTTTCAACTGGCCCACAGCGTACTCATCGATTGCGTCCACCATGAACAGCACCTCGTAACCTTTCTTCTTGAGTCTCTCCAAGAACGGAGAGTTCTCTACAGCCTTCTTGCTCTCTCCGGTGATGTAGTAGATGTCCTTTTGGCCCTCCTTCATTCTAGTGACATAATCCTTCAAGCTTGTCATCTCATCTCCACTCTTTGTGGAATGGTATCGTAGCAGATCAGCTAATTTGGCTCGGTTTTGGCTATCCTCGTGGATGCCCAACTTCAAGTTCTTCGAGAAGGCATCGTAGAATTTGTTATAATCCTCTTTGTTCTCAGCGATCTCTGTGAACATCTCAATGCACTTCTTCACAAGATTCTTCCTGATCACCTTCAATATCTTGTTCTGTTGCAACATCTCACGAGAGATGTTCAGCGGCAAGTCATCAGAGTCAACAACACCTTTGACGAATCCAAGGTATTCAGGGATCAGCTCCTCGCAGTTGTCCATGATGAAGACCCTCCTGACATAGAGCTTGATGTTGTTCATCTTCTTCCTGGTGTCGAAGAGATCAAATGGCGCCCTTCGGGGCACAAAGAGAATAGCCTTGAACTCAAGCTGACCCTCCACGGAGAAGTGCTTGACAGCCAGGTGGTCTTCCCAGTCATTGGTTAGGCTCTTGTAGAAGGCAGCATATTCTTCCTTCGTAATCTCTTCTGGCTTGCGCAACCAGATTGGTTTTTGTTTGTTGATAAGCTGCCATTCATGGGAAACCTCCTTGATCTTCTTCTTCTTCTTCGACTTGGTCTCCTTCTCTTCATCCACTTCCTCCACATCTCCTTCTTCCTCCTTCTTGGGCTCATCATCTTCGTCATCGCTGATTTCTTTCTCAGTTGTCTTCTCAGTCCAGAGATAGATGGGGTAGCTAATGAATTCAGAGTGTTTTTTTACCAGGTCTTTAATTCTCCTCTCCTCAAGGTATTCCAACTGTAAAGCCAACAAAGTAACAACGTTAATCAACTACTCATAAACCGAAAAGAAAAATTGCGCAAAGCCATAAATTAAGTTAAATTGCTAACCTGATCTTCTTTAAGGAACAAAGTAATTTTGGTTCCTCTTCCCAGTTGCTCACCGTTGACGTCCCGAGTAACGGTGAAAGAACCACCAGCTTGTGATTCCCAAATGTATTGCTCGTCATCATTGTGCTTTGTGGTCACAATGACCTTCTCGGCAACAAGGTATGCTGAATAGAAACCAACCCCAAACTGACCGATCATGCTCACGTCAGCACCGGCCTGCAAAGCTTCCATAAATTCCTTGGTCCCAGACCTTGCGATGGTACCCAAATTGTTAACTAGGTCTATAACAGAGAACATTAGACACCTTCAGTTAGCCATTTTAAACAGAAACAACCACAATTTGTGAACACAACAAATATATATATTCTTTATTTTATAATCGAAGCCCATAATGGTTTAGAATGCATTACCCGCTTTCGTCATCCCAATACCACTATCGATGATGGACAGAGTCTTGTTTGCCTTGTCAGGCACGAGTCTAATAAAGAGCTCCGGTTGAGCATCGAGCTTACTCTTGTCTGTTAAACCCTCAAATCGAATTTTATCCAGAGCCTATAATATATATAGGCACAATCCACTTCAGTTTCCACATCTCTATTCATAAAAAGAAATAGCAAAAACCAAAAACAAAACTCCAAATAATTACGCTCAAACAGTTCATGATCACCAGCTAGATGATAAAAAATTATAAACCGAATTCGAAATACTAGAGAAGACCAGAAAAGATACTATGACCCACTGTTCATGTAAGACTGCCGTGCTCTTATACACCAAAATTAACTACAAGAAACCATTTTATCCCCCAAAGCAGACTACCGGGATCTAGTACAGGTAAATCAATGATACCGAATTATATCCAAATTTAGATTGAAACGCATTGCGAATGCCATGAAAATTTATTCAAGCAAAAACATGTGAAAGTTCTTGGCTCGTTGAAAACTTACATCAGAGGCATTGCTGATGATCTCACGAAGGAAGATTTCCTTGTTACTGTAGAAAGTGTTGATGATCAAGCTGAGAAGCTGATTGATCTCAGCCTGAAAAGCAAAGGTCTCAGCGTCGGCCATCCGAACATCCGCCATTGAAACTCGAACAGAAACGAGGCAAGAGCTTGAACGAGGCTACAAAAGAGACCACCGGTATTGCTTTGAGGAGTGTACGCTTTCGTATTGATTTGGAAGAGAAAATAGGAGGGTATTTATATAACAGAACGTATGAAGAGAGGGAGCTCTGTTCTTCAGGTTCTGGATTCTTCCACCTTTCTCTGGATCATCCGTCTGCGTCATTTTAGAGCAGTGGGTGGTGGGTAAGGCTAAACCATAAACGGCGTCGTTTGATGTGGGAAGGCGAGATTTTGAAATTTCGTAGCAAAGGAGGAAGTAAGGTCCGGGGCATCCGGTTCATTCTGGAATGTTCCCTCCAAAATGTTTTAAATTTACGCGGTTCGATAAAATCACCGGCGGCTCACCATAGCGGCCACAAACCAATGCCTGCTCTTCTCTTATTTTTTTTCCATCCATTACCCACTTCCGGTTGACTTCAGTTGAATCAGTAATTAGAAAAGATAAATAAATCAATTTAAACATGAATCAGGAATTATAAGGGTTTTCTATATAACTACGGTCAGAAAAAATTTAAAATAATTTGTTTTATAAGATATTAAATTTAAACCATGTAAATATTATCCAATTTCCAAATATTAATATCAAAAGTAAATGGGAAGGGAAGCAATAATGCAATGAAATTCATTATTGATAAATCTCTCACATATCCTTTGGTACATATCATTAATTGTATGTTAAATTTAGGATTGGATGGAGCATAATCTGGGCGGTCAAATTTTATGAAATTTAGCAAAATATTTGTTCAAGAAAATAAACTATATGATGTTAAAGATTATAATATATATTTAATCCTATAAATTTACATTAGGTTTCAATTTAGTATTTTAAGATTAAAAATATATACATTTAACCTGTTTTATCTTGACACCTTCAATTTCATTTAATACAAAATGCTTATTTACTAATTTAAACTGTTATTCTGTAGTTAAATGATGATAAATCATCATCAAATTTTAAAATATAAAATGATTATATTAAATAATTAAAACTTAAACATATTCTATTAACATTTAATTGTAAATAATTTATTACTTCAGCATTTTCCGTTTGATGAAAGTAATAATGTTAGAATAAAAGGATTAAAGAATACAGGGCTGATTAAAACTCAATATAAAATTCAAGAATCAAATAAATATTTAAACCTGATGTTAAATTATATAAATAATCAGCCAGTTTGGAAAGCGGCGAGGAGGTGAAAAGTCACATTTGAGCCCTTGCATAGTGTTTGGATTTGTACCACAATGAGAAGGAATTCTTAGCTGAAAGCTACGTAAATGTGGAAGTCATTCCCAACTATTTCTAACATCCTAGCAAGAAAAGAGAGAGAAGGAATATAAAGAAAAAATTTTTATTTCTATTTTAAAATTATCATAATCTATATAATTTACTACCCTTATCCTTTGTATAAAATCACATGACTTTTTAAAGTGATTATAAAGTGTTAGATAAATTAATTATAGCAAATTTTCTGAAATACTTATTTTTACTATTGATAAATATAATATATAATATAAATAAATCATTCTTCTCAAACATTTATCTAAATAAGTTTTTATTGTTACAAAAATTCATTTGTATCACATACAATTTAAACATAAATCAAATAATCCAACTTCTATAAAAAATATCTCTTTCAAAATCATTTTATCAAAAAGTTACTTCTATTGTCGCTTATCTAAATGGATCCATATTAACAATTATATACAATTTTTCTGAAGGGTTAATATTATTTTCGGTCACTCAATTTTACATGAATTTTGTTTTAAATCCCTATAGTTTCATAAGAATTTAATATTTAACCAAATTAATTAACACCGTTAAGTTTAAGGACCAAAACCAAAACCCATTGAAAGTATATGAACTAAAACAAAAATTGGTCAAAAGTGCTAGGATCAGAAATTTTTAATCCCTTCACTTTTTACAACCTTTTGTTTAAATCCTTACACTCAACAATGATAATTAACACCATGAAATATTCAAATACTTATGAAACTATAAAGACTAAAACATAAATTTAAAACTAAAGAGACTAAAAATAAAATTCATGCTAACAAAGGCATTAAAAATTATATTAACAATTTTTTGAACTCTACTCTGAACTCAATCGATTAACTTGACAACAAACGAAGCAGCACTATAGGCATTCTGACTCCCTGAAAGTTGAAACACAAACTACATCTCAACGCTGTTAAATTATCGGTGAAAGCTATGATTGTACTTTTCTCAGAGTTTGTGTTAAGATGTAGTTCGTGATCCATAACTCGCAGTCAGTTTTGCCCTTTTCGTCGAGTTGATTTGGAGCCTTGTGACTACAACAAGGTTCATCTTGCACAATTTGTGATAAATATAATCATAGCT
Source organism: Vachellia pachyceras (assembly GCA_025593235.1). Classification (NCBI taxonomy): domain Eukaryota; kingdom Viridiplantae; phylum Streptophyta; class Magnoliopsida; order Fabales; family Fabaceae; genus Vachellia; species Vachellia pachyceras. The sequence continues at coordinate 8,945 of JANTPZ010132149.1, forward strand.
TCCACTCATACAAAAATGATAGAATTAAAATGCTAATGATGTGAAGCTCCATAAAGCACAAGTCTGTACGTATTGAAAACAGGACTCCTCATTCAGATCGCAACGCCTGCATATTTTATTGTGTTCCCTTAATGTAGCAAAGAGCAAAAGCAAACAACACGTGGCCACTCGACTTTTGTCAATTATTCATATCTTCGAAACACAGCAGTCTCCAAAGGCAACTCTCCCCATAACGTTAATTCTTCTCCTACGCTTCTTTGTGGATCAACCTAACATCTCAGTTGCTACAAAGGAGCTCAAAGTGTTGCAATGTTAGGAATCTACACTACCATTTTGGCACCAGGAAAGCTGTTCAGAATTCAGTAACCATGTCAGTCAAATTCTTATTACACAGATATACAGACCAGACCGGCTGCAACAAACGAGAAAGGGAGTTACCAGATTCCTGAACTATGGAACAACCAAAATACAAGGGTCTGGCTACATCCCTTATACATGTATGCCTGTGGAATCGGTAAGCTCTTTCTTTCAAATCTATAATACCTAGGGAGAATTACTATGAGATTCAAGGCAAGAATATAATCACAAAAAGTCTCAACAACAAATCAGTAGAATACACCTATTGTCATTTCATACACTTAAAACTTGTTATTATATGTTACTCATTTGTTATAAAGGCTTTTTGGTATTGTATTCCTTTCTCGAGACCTTGCAGTGATTCTCAATTTCTACTATCTTTCCTTTTTTTTTTAGGGGAGGGGAAGAGAGAGGTTTGTGGTCAACACGTTCTGAATCAGGTTTGACGCTTTCTTTCCCTGAAAGGTTTCACCCATTAAAAGACAAAAGCTCGAAATGCATGAGACCGCTTTTGTGGCATGGCTATTAAAAATCTGGATTGTACAGACACACTAGAAATCAGCCTTAATTGAAGTAATGCCAAAACGCTATTAACTCATTTGAATCACAGTATTCAAATTTGCCAAAAAGTTCCCAAATATTTCGAGATTAATGCTCAATGATTTCACCAAATGCTCTAGCTCATTTATTCACGCAAGAATTAAAAACAATTACCTTCTTTATAGAATGCAAGACTGATTTTTTTTCTTTCTTAAGAGACGCAACAAGTTTTTCAACCATAACTGGAAAACACGAATAACCTTTAAAATTTAAATGAACATAGTAGCATAAGTACTTACTAACATTATCAGGATTATGAATCAACATCCATAGTAAAGTATCGGAAAAAAGCATCACAAAAGTTTTTTCTATTTTGTTTGCAAATGCAAGAACAATCGGACCATAAATTACAATACTACATTAAACAAAATGAGAATAGATCATAGATAATTTTTTTATGTTGTTTGCGAGTAAATGCAACAACTTTCTTCCACCCAAACTAACTTGGTTTAATGCCAAGAGATATATCTAAATGAATGAACATGAACAGTGTGGAACATACCTTAACAAGTTCAATTCTTTATGCTACTAATAAGTCTAGCACCAATCCGATCAAGTTGCTTCACATTTGCACAAGCCTTCAAATTTCCATCTTTGAAGAAAGCCTCAACCATATGTTTCCCAATTTCCTTCCCTCTCTCCTCATTATCAGTCACTGCCACAGCTGTAGGCCCAGCCCCACTGATGGTACATCCAAATGCTCCTGCCTCTAAGGCAGCTCTCTTGACAGCCTCCATCCCAGGTATCAAAGGAGCACGCCTGGGCTCAACAATCTTATCAGATGATAATGCCTTCCCCAAGCCTGCCAAATCCCCTTGCAACACTGATGCCACCAAAGCGCCTGCCTGGCTACAGTTCCACACATGGTGTGGCATACCAATCTCCTGTGGCAATGCTGCTCGCATTTTCTTCGTAGGTGCTTCAAAATCAGGACTTACCAATACAAAAAACAAATCCTTCTCACTTGGAAACTTCAGCTGGATCAAATCCAAGGGCTCATAACTGCGAATTAACACAAAACCACCCATGATAGCTGGTGCCACATTGTCAGCATGATAACCTGAAACCTTCTCTTCTGATTTTAAGGCAGCAAGAACTAGCTCCTCAACACCCAACTTATTACCAAAGATCTCATTCACAGCAACAGCAGCAGCTGCTGCGCTAGCAGCACTGGACCCGAGTCCACTCCCTAAAGGCAACCCCTTTTCAAGGGAAAGAGAAAGACCTACAGACCGAATACCAAGCATTTTCATGACTTCAATAGCAGCAATCCCAGCGCAATTCCATAGTGGGTTTTTGCACAGTTTTTTGGCGTTGTCACCAGAAATATCGGAGATAGAAATCTCACCAGGGTGGACATTAGGATCAACACTTATGGAGACAAGATCTCCAAGGCCATCAACAGCACAGCCTAGAAAATCGAATCCAGGGCCAAGGTTAGCTACAGTAGCTGGAGCAAAGGCTTTTGCAGAGGTGAATATGGGATCAGGCTCAGCAAGGGATATGGGGGCTCTAGAGGGGAAAGACAAGTTGCATCTTAGGAGAGGCTTGACTGATGACACCTGAGTTGACTGTGGGATCCTGAGTTTTGCAGGAGTGTAGCAGCAGCAGCATGTTGCCATTGGAGAAATTGATACAAATATGGACACTGAACACTGATCTTACTCTTCAACACCTGCATTTGTGAATTGGGTAGAGTTACGGTGGGGAGACGGTTCCAGTCTACCCCTACAATTTTAATAAGTTGTATTGTTTATAAATCCAATTTATTTCTTAGATTTTTCATGTCTCCTTTTGTCATTTCAGGAACCATAATATCTATGAAAGCTTAAACTATTGAATGAAGCCATAACTTTGAATCACTTTCCATCTATCAAAACACTACGATTAGAGCAAAAATAAAGCACAAAGCACTCTCTAGATTTATTCAACCCAAATAAGCATAAACATGATAGTAAATTTGGAATTAAAGAAAGTGCATATCACTTCACAATAAGCTTTACAACAAGACAAAAATATGAAAATATTTTGTTCATAAAAACTAAATGCTAGAGAGTGTTTGTAGCATCAACCAATAATTAAAGATAACTGATTCTAGTCATGAATTGCCCACTTTGAAAGGTATCAATCAACATCATTACAGGCCCTCTTTGTATTAGCGTTTTAAGAATACGTTCATGCAAGCCGATACAAAGCCCGTCTCACATATTTACCTCGTGGATCATAAATTACGTTAAAAAATTATCTTCTACCGTCAAATCCAAACGGGCACACAATCTGCAATCAATATAACACTTTCTGATTATCATTACGTACCATTCTGATTATTCAGTCAGCCATGTAATCGGAGTCGATACAATACTTTCTCACCATAGTTATCACCAATTAAAGTAAAATCCAGCATCAAAACCATAGGAAGAGTAAGCAGTGACAAACGACAATGATGTCAAAAAAGTGGCCAATAAGTGCAAAATACTAGTGAAATTGTTGAACTATGAAGCAAATTCCAGAAATAGATGAACAAGCAGAAAAATGAATTGAAGCTAAAAGGAGAACCAAAAACACCTGACAAATGCCTTTCACATAACCAAGAACTAGTTTTCAATAGACATACAATGCAGAAAAGAAAGAGTTCTTCAGAGGCCATTTTAAGATGCAGCAAGAATGTTGCATACATGCCATCAGAAGAACACAGAGAAAAGTTCAAATAAGTGGCTTGAGGCTATTCTAAATCTATCAAAATAAAACCACGAAGACGGGGAAATCAAATAAAGCAGGAAAATAACCTTTAGCTGCTAACCTTACTAGCGAATTGATTAAACAAAGGACACAAAAATATCATAAATAAAACACTTGACGCTCATAAAACGAGAAATATTTCACGCATAATTCTTTCCAAGCATCGAAGAAAGTGCAAAATGAATGGATCAATAACTGCTGCTTCACCCAAAGGAGTGAAGATGCTAGTTTCCAAACAGGAGAAAATAGCAGAGAATCGAAGCTTGGGAGAAAAGAGGGGTGACCGGCAAGGAAGACATAGGTTGATAGTGAAAGAGAGAAGGATACCCCACCAAAGACGATGAAGACGTAGCTGAGGGTGAGAGCGCCGAGGACCTCAGGTTGGCGAGAGACCGGCGATGACGAAGTGCTGCAAACAGTGTGAATTGTAGTGGAAGATTGCAGCTAGAGGGGTCTACTGCATAGAGAGATCGCGGCGGCGGATCCTCAAAATTAACAGCATATAATTACAAATTCACCATTACAAATTCACCAAGCATCGAAGAAAGTGCAAAATGAATGGATCAATAACTGCTGCTTCACCCAAAGGAGTGAAGATGCTAGTTTCCAAACAGGAGAAAATAGCAGAGAATCGAAGCTTGGGAGAAAAGAGGGGTGACCGGCAAGGAAGACATAGGTTGATAGTGAAAGAGAGAAGGATACCCCACCAAAGACGATGAAGACGTAGCTGAGGGTGAGAGCGCCGAGGACCTCAGGTTGGCGAGAGACCGGCGATGACGAAGTGCTGCAAACAGTGTGAATTGTAGTGGAAGATTGCAGCTAGAGGGGTCTACTGCATAGAGAGATCGCGGCGGCGGATCCTCAAAATTAACAGCATATAATTACAAATTCACCATTACAAAGACAAAAAGAAGTGTGTTTGGACTTGTTGGAAGAATCATTCAGGTCACGTTTACTACCATAAAATTTAGAGGTATGAATATGTAAATGGAATTGATTTCTATATCTATACATGTTTGGTGTCATGGAATTGATTTCCATATGGAAGCCAATTCCACCAAAACCATGTATTTACAATTCCATCTCAAAAGTTTGGATTTGTAAATTCATAGAGATAATCCCATTTAAAAAATTTTTAATTTGATTTAGGTAGTTTTAAAAATTAAAAAAAATTTAATTTAGAAGGGCTTTTAGGTCTTTTCATCTAAAAATCATACCTTATTTCCATGATATACCAAACATACTTTTAAACCTCATTTCTATTTTCACATCCATTTTCATATCATATCCATCAAAATAAATTTTGCGTACCAAACGAGACGTTAATTATCTCACATCAGTTTTTCAAATATGCGGTAACTCTCACCAACTAATTTTTTTAAGCGAAATTGGGGTGGTAGAGCCAAACCAACTGAAAATACAAATCTATTCAATTTTAAAAGGTAATGTTCTCTTCGATTAATATGCATTTTTAAGGAACTCAAATTAAATTCACATTTAAATAAATTGAATCAAAGGAAACTTTCTTACAATTTTTTTATAGTTGATAGGTATTTTACTATTGGGAACAATCTTATTTATACAAAAAAAAAATCAAACATGTGAGAACTGGCCTCTAAACTTAATGGCTTGATATTTATAAATTTATCAAAATATATATATATATATGAATGTACATTTTTATAAATATAAAATTGGTAACTTAACCATATTTTAGTACATACAAAATATGTCATTACATATATTCTTTTGATCTTATTTATAAGTTACTTTCAACGTTATCTCTATTTAATATTCATTTTAATATATTAGAGTAATCATTGACACATAATAAATAAGAAAGATATAAGTATATATTTATATACAAAATTTAATAAGATAATTTATAAATAACATTAAATAAAGCATTATATCTATTAGTAGTGAAAACATGTCAAGCAAAAACAGGCTTGTTTTGCAACAAGGTGGCCTGTGCCTTGCTAGATGTCTATTTGAAAGCTTGAACCTTACTCGGCTTGAAACATATGAAAAGCTCGTTTTTTTATTAACTTATAAAATTAACATAATCTAAATTGATCAAAACGATTCATAAATCATAAAAATCAATTGAAATCATTCAAAATACATAAAAAATTATGTTATAAACTAATTAATTAACAAGAGAAACTAGAATGACATAAATCACAAAAGTCAATGACATTGTTTAATTCTCGAAGATGACATTACCTAAAACTGATACATACAAAGGTATCATCTTAGTGCACATGAACAATTTAAGAGTTGATCTACTAATGCCAACTGAGAAACTAAGTTGGTGTAATATGAGAACTTTAATATATAACCATTCTCCATTAACAGTGTGTTTAGGCTATACAATCTCTAAAATGATGTCAACTAATGACTTATTTTCTGAATCTAAGCTTGTGCCGGATCTATTGCTAGAGGTTAAATAAAATATTAATGCATTGATTAGAGTTGATGTGCAAATTAATTTATATAAAATATAAATAAAAAATATAAATTAAATTGTAATGGTAAGGTAATAAATTATTATCATGTTTTTCCTTTTCTCATTAACCAAATAATGGATCATTAAAGTTACCTTCCCTTAACTCTTCTTCAACCAAACTAGAGGTTATCCCCTCCCCTCCCCTCAAACCAAACTTGGGAGGTTGGAAGCAAACAATAGATAGTGGATATATGAGAATGTTAGATAGAATAATTAATTATTTAAAATGGCAAGGTTTCAAAAGTTATGGGCCTTGGTTCAACATCTCCTAAAATCATTTTTAATTTTATAATATTATTAAACAGGTTAAGATCTCCTGTCATGTTTAAGAGCGTTTTCAGCGAGTTTGAATCTAGCCTGTGAAGTGAAACATGCCTTTAAACAATTTGGGCATGCACCTAAGCTTTAACAGCCTGGCCTGTACATGTCATGTCACATGCCTTCTGTCTTGTTTTCACCTGTACTTTCTGTAGAATAAGAGACAAAATGTACATGTTTTATTTATAAAAATGTATAAAACAATTGGAAAAACTAATCTTTTAGTCTTGATAATTTTGATCTAGTTTCAACTCAGTTTCTACACTTCGATTCAGTACAACTCAATCCTTATACTTTTGATTTGGTTGTAACTTAGCTTCTAAACTTTCATTGTTATTCAGTTTCTATAGTTTAAATTATTTATAGTTTAGTCCCCATGCTTTAAAAAATAAAATCTTATATAATAAATGTTAGGGATTAAATTATACAATGAATTATATTATAAGGATTAAGTTACAATGAATTAATGCTTAAATACCGAATTAAAAGTATAAAGAATGAGCTGTATTGAGTCAATATACATTAATTGAGTTATGGACCTGAGAAAAGAGTAAGAAACAAAAAGATTATGACCAATTTCTAACGTATCCAAAATACTGTGATGTTCGGTCCGGTTTGATTCGGATGAGGAGTGATGTTTCGTTCGGTATTTACCGAATAGTCTGTTATATTTAGTGGCATTACGCAGGAACACTTGTCCATTTCCCTCGCATAGCACCATTCTTTCATTTCCCGGGGAAAGCCAACACTTGTTATTGTAATTAATTCATTCTTTGTTCGCAAAAATAGTTAACGCTCCACGGTTAGCTAACCAGAGCTTCAAGAACCACAATCTTCCATGGCTTCGCCGTGGCGTAAGACTGGCGCTTACACTGCGCTTTCCCTGCTTCTTTCTGCTTCTCTAGCCGTAGCTGTTGTCATCGATCACTTAGCTATTCCGACGAAAATGTTGAGCAACTTCGAGGACGCTGAATCATATTCTTATGATATGGTCAGTGTGACCAATGAATTTCCTCACGATCCCGAAGCCTTTACGCAGGTAAATTTGGGGTTTCACTGATCTCATATAGCTGTGGTTCCTGTTATTTTATAGGTTTAACTTTCTGGATATGATCAATGTGTGCTTAGTAGGTGATAATGGGGTTATTTTAAACTTTAAATTTTATTCTTCTTGACAATTTAAGAGATCCAAATTCATCAAAGGATCACTTGTTTGGTGTTAACATGTGTAAACCTGGCTTGACTAATGGGAAGCCAAGGTTCTGATATAAATTATCTTATTTGTAACTCATGGAAGAGGACAAACTTTTCGTCTTTGCTTATTTGATTTCAGGGTCTTGTTTATGGTGGAAACGACTCCTTATTCGAGTCAACCGGTCTTTATGGGAAGGTAAGCCCCCCCCCCCTTTTAACCTTCTCTCTCTCATTTCTATTTTACTTTGGCGAGCCATTTGTCTTGCCATTTTCTATTCTGGGGTGAGAGCTAATATTTTATGTATAAAATATATAAAGGCTGGTGGATATTTTATGCAGTCATTTTTTGCAATGTCAATACCACGGCTTACTAGTGTTACCCGTGAGCTAGGATTAAGCTGATCTGAAAATTTTAATTAGGGAATCTTCCATTTTAAGGTTATTATATTTTGTTTAACCCTTTAGTTACTTGTTTCAGTCATCTGTTCGCAAAGTAGCTCTTCGCACTGGGAAGGTGTGGGCCCCTGTTTCTTGATTCTCTCATGTTCTTGTTTCATCATTCAGTTCATTGTTTTTGAATTATAATAAGAATAATGAATGGTTTTATGCAAACTATGTAGTTGGGTCAACCCAGAGAGGACCAGATATGGTCAAACCAACAAAGATCATTTATACATTGTTTGGACAGAACACACTTAGTACTCTCATTCATTTCTCTTTCCACAGTTTTTTCTGTTCATTTTTGAAAAGAAAAAGCAGTTTTATCTCCTGATCTTTCTGATGGCTCCATCTTTTCTTTTAAAACGTTACAGGACACGCTTAGTACTCTCAAAAACTCAAATAATTTACAGCCAATATTAAATTGTGCCTTTGGTATCTGCTATCAGAAATTTGAATTTTTAACTTAAGTATGCTCAAATGCCTATAAGAATTGTTTGTTATGTTTTACGCTTGTCATTTTCGTTTGAGTATTGAAAACTATAAGTCTTGCGAATTAAATTTGCCTGCCATTATTTTTGCTACTTTCAGGTTGAGACTCTTCAGAAGATTGATGATTCTATATTTGGCGAAGGATTAACTCTTTTTGGTGAAAGGTGTGTATTTTGTATTCCATGTTGCACAACCAAGAAAGAACAAAATTTGCAGCCATAAATCATAAAATTGATGAGCATCTGCTAAAGATAAGAAGCACTACAATTGTGCACACAAGTCCAATTACAACCATAGTCCAGGAAATATGAAAGTTGCTAGAATGCCTTGGTACTGGAAAAATATAACTCGTTTTTGATAGGAAGTTCTAAAGTCTTAACAAATACTTCAGTAATTGAATGCTTAGTGGCCCTTAAATAATTCTAATTCTAGAACAAATGTGGTGTAACTATAGATAGCAAACACCTATAACCCTTTTGTGGATCTATAACAAGGCTAGAGCTTTGCTGATCCACCAACTAGGATTAACTATTGTAACCTTTCTTAGTCTTGTAACAATACATTTGTTCAATTATATATGGGAAGTAAGAATCATTAATTTCTGCAAAAGAGTGAGAGACCAGGGAATGTAGACACCTGTAGAGCCGATATAGACACTATGGTGTCTTATTTTTGTTTTACTCTTCCACTCCTTGACTGTAGGGTTTATTCTAACAAACCATTTCTTATACTTCTGTAGGTTGTTCCAAGTAGCTTGGTTGCAGAAGACTGGTTTCATATACGACTGCAATAATTTAAGCGAAGTTTGTGCCTAACCTCACTAATATTTTGTCTTTGACTTGTTTTGAGCTTCTATTGTTAACAAGAAATCAAATATCCGCAATATGTATTCATATTGACTGTGTACCGTGTTAGAATCAGTAGTCATTGCATTATGAGCAAGGAAGGAATTTGTATTATATCAATCTTTGAAAAGTTTTTTGTTTTAAGAAAAGGGGTTTTGATTTTAATAAAAATTGCTGTACTTTTGTGAAGACAGTGAGAAAAGATGTCTTAATGGAGTTTATTGCTTAAACTTAATCATGTCTCGGTTATGACCTTACCTAATTCTATGCACAATATCTCTTGTATATCCACATTACCAAACCATACAAGATACAAATTTTTTATTCGTTATCTTGTAAATTTTCATCAGATGTTTTTAAGGACAGGAATGGAACGCCTAAAGTGCCATTGGCTCTTGCTTTAAAAAAAACAGAAAAAAAATTAAAATGGTTAGCTACTGGGTATAAATTTCCTGCAGGTTGGAGAATTTATGCATCAGATGAATGATGGGTGGGGTCTGGCAACTGATGGAAAAGTTTTGTTTGGAAGTGATGGCAGTTCAACATTGTATCGGATGGATCCTCATACATTCAAGAGTTGCTTACCTAACACAGTTTCAACATTTTTAATTATAGATGTTTCCCTTGTATTTTTGTTTTACTGAATTTAATCGCTTGTTTTGATGTAGTTCTATCAAAAGCTGTTGTCCACTACAAGGGTCATGAAGTGAAATATCTCAATGAATTGGAGTTTGTAAATGGTGAAGTTTGGGCAAATGTTTTAGGGGTATGTTCTTGCGTGTTCAGTTTGCAGAAGATGCAAAGCACAGACGATGTGTTTGCGAAAGTTCTTTTTTTTTTTTTTGGCTCCCAATTTTCTGAGGTCAATATATTTTCTTTCTCTAGGTTGACTGCATTGTAAGAATCTCTCCCAAGGACGGTTGTGTTATTGGATGGATCCTCCTCCAAAATTTAAGGTCAAGCCATTTCCCCCTTCTCCATCATACAAGCTTACTAGGAAAAATCAGTGAAAAGTTTGTCTAAAAATTTTATTGGCAAAAGGGATATAAAGTTGAGTATGAATATTTTGTATGAAATCTTGTAGAGTATCGGCACTTCTGATGAATAAAAGCATACCAGAACTTTTTGACCAAAAAAATTTTTGAACCTGGATTTTTCATTGATTTTTTCAACTTATAATTGCATAAAGCATTTAAGCAGGTACTGATTGCTGTTAAATAATGTTCTTGAAGACTGCTTTTTGTTTCTCCTATGTAGGGAGCAAGCAGTGGCAGATGGGAATCAAGTAAGAAACCTGAACCCTCTCATTTCTGCGAAATATTTTTTTTCTTTCGTTTTTTTTTTTGAAAATTGAGGTAAACCCCACTAAAAATTTTATTAGTGGAAAGAAGCTGATAAATTTTTAAAATTTAATCAAAGAGCTTTGGCTCAGTGTTAATGAAAACATTTTCCCAAATGAGAGGCAAATTTGAATGTGAGATAGACCAAACCAAAGGTTAACTGAAAAAGATGTAACGTTAACATGTGGATGTTGCTGCCACATTGTGGAAGCAGAAGGTTTTGAACGGCATAGCATGGGATGGTGAAAAGAAGCGCATATTCGGTAAGCTGTAACATTTCATTGCTCACACAGATAAAAGAAAGATGATAAATCTAATCTTTGATCCATCAATCTTCAACTCGTTCCTAACGAGTAATGTGTTTGGTTGCAGTGACGGGAAAACTGTGGTCGAAGCTATACGAAGTCAGAGTTGTTCCTATAAAGAAACCAATTGAGGAAGGGTTCATTGAGCAGCTTTGCTTGAGCACACAATTTTACAGACCCAAGAAGTGAATGTTTTTGAGTCCAGCAGCCATTATAACTACAATAAAGGAAGGGTTCAATGATACCACAAACGGGCACAAGTCTGTCCTGTGAGTCTCGTGCCTTCTTCAGATGATCTCGTGTGAAATGTAAACAGAAAATCATCCCACAATTCGTTTGATACGTGTTGTATAGTCAATCAGAATGAATACTAATGATCCCATCAAATAAAATGGTACACGGTTCGGCTGGCTCAGTGATATGAGGGTTCTTGTTTCAAAAGATTTCAAAACCACTTGAAAGAGCACTGATATAAAACTATTCTTACATATTTATTTAAAATTCTATAACATCATTTAAAATAATTAATTTGGATTGATTAAAGTTAGTTAACTTTACAGAAAATATTGTAAATTTAGAAGATTAAATAAATTAAATTCTGTATATCTAGAATTAAATTCAATCTGTTTAATATTAAGGAGTGAAGCTATTTGTACTCTAAGTAGATTTTTATTAAATTATTTTTTTCCTATTTGAAAAATTTTCTAACCCAAAACTAATTCAATCCAATTTCCATTAATTATTTTTGGAATGTTTTTTTTTGTTCTTCAATGCAGATCAAAATATGGATCATAGATATCATGGGAGGATCATAAATATCAAGAGCGACCCAAGAATGTAACGTTAACAATAAAATCGAATATTAACGTGAGGAATATTATCTGGCGCGTGAAACCTGGGCGATTTTATTTTATTTTTACAAAAGAACCAAATAATTATTGTGAGGAATATCATCTAAAATCGAATTCCCGCTAATTTCTCGAGTTTGTTGTTAGTGTATATTCGTAACTCACATTGAGATCGTCACTGAAACAATTTGAATTTTCCCTGAAGCTCACAGCCACCGGCATTTCCACCTTCCTCCTCCTCCTCCACCAATGTCTTCTTCCCATATATCATCAATCATAAAAGCAACTCTCACAAAACCAACCTCCTTCTTGGGCGTTCCGTTATGGATACTGCTCCTGGGTTTAGCTGCTGCGCTCATCACACTCATGATTTTCATGGCTCTCTGCATTTGCTTCATCTGCTTTCGTCGTCGTCACCGAAATCCGTACGAGTCCCGCTTTTCTTTGCCCAACCCAATTGCTTCCAAGCATTACCGTCATCTTCGTCACGATTCCAGTTCGTCGTCCCTCGACAAGAGGCTACTCTCAGGCAATATTGATGTCTCCAGAATTCTGATGAACTTCGACAGGTTCTTACCAAATGCCCATGACGGTAGGGAAGATGGAGATGTAGAATCCATTGTTGGATGCTCGCGTTGGAGTAAGAATGTTTTGGGACAGGGTATCGAATTCGACTTGCAGGAGATTATGGAGGCCACGAATGGATTCGCTAAAGAGAATGTGATTGGAAGTGGAGGTTATGGAACTGTTTATCTCGGTTTGTTGAGCGGTAATACTCGAGTGGCAGTGAAGCTGATAGTAAGCTACAGGTATACATCTAATTAAAGCCACCCTTTCCGTATATAATTTTGTTAGGAAAGATTTATGATGCTACCGTATCTCAAGACTCGAATCATGGAGTTAGAACAATACAACCCCTACCAGCTGAAGAGAGCGCTATATGGTTTACCATTATATATATATATATATATTGCTTTTGAATATCACACAAACTGCTTGAACAATATAAGTTTGATTAACGAAAAAAAAATGCATATAAAGGATGAGTCTTGCGGAAAAATGGTATTTCACATTGACATTTTTAAGCTATATCTCTATGCTATGCATTAATGTTTTTTTTTTTGTGTCTCCAGTTTTCAAACTGATGATTTTGCAATGAAAATGGAGGCAATTGGATGCGCAAGACACAAGAAGCTGGTCCAATTACTTGGATATTGTACTGAGGGAGCTTACAGGTAGGAGCTTCAATTATTATAAGGGTAAAGGAATAGATGAATTATTACTATTGAGGAATTTTTAGCTTTAATAAGTCCCGTGTCCATTAGGATATCAGTTTCTGAATACATAGATAATGGGAATGTACATCGATGGCTTCACCAGTTTCCAGGACAAGTCAGCCCTCTAACATGGGGAACCAGATTGAACATTATCCAGGGTGTGGCAAAAGGGTGAGATTCAGAATCTCAAAACTCAAGGTTTCTCTTTCTTTTACTGAAGTCTTCATACTCATATATCACTTGAAGACTGATAACTTTTGCAGATTGGCTTACCTTCATGAGGACGTTGAACCCAAGATTCTTCATGGAAGCTTAAAATCTAGTAATGTTTTGCTTGATCACCAATGGAATCCCAAGATCTCTGATTTTGGCCTCATTAACCTTTTCACTGCTAAGTGGAC
>JANTPZ010132150.1:0-11902 GCA_025593235.1 Vachellia pachyceras
TCATTGAAAAGAAAATCATCTGTATGCATGGTGGTATAGGAAGGTCCATCCATTCAGTAGAACAGATAGAGAAGCTTGAAAGGCCCATAACAATGGATGCAGGATCTATTATTTTAATGGACCTTCTATGGTTCGATCTTATTTCTTTTTCTGAAAGTCATATTATACACGTTTGTGTTGCTTTTGTCCAAGTAGTTTTAACATTTTACTTGTAGGTCTGATCCCACTGAGAATGATAGTGTAGAAGGTTTGAGACCAAATGCTAGAGGGCCGGGGCTTGTTACATTTGGGGTATGTATGTTGTCATTCATTACACTCGTAGTCCTGTTATGTGGAATTCAGTCTTCCTACCCGTCTTCATGTGGTGTGTAAAGATGTAGTCTCATGCTTACAGCTTAGCCTGTAGATAATTTAATGAAATTATAGGTCTTCATTGATGATTGTTTTACTATCAATATTGTGTGGAGGACTAGCTCATCCTCGTCATCCAGAAGAGAACATTTGGTTCGACTCTTATTTCCTTGGTTTTTACCTCTCTTGCTGTGTCCAAACCATAAATGCGAAACCTATGGCATGTTGTAGCAAATATGTAACCTCAATTTTTTGGCATCACCCATGTGATTGGAGCTGGAATTGCGATATGGCTTGCTTCTATTTGGATGTAACGGTCATTCTGCTACCCTTAAAATCACAGTGATGGAATCACATCTTATGTACTCCTAACGGGTCTTATATTAAAGATCAAAGGAATATGATTTAGCCTTTCCAAAAAGAAAATGAACAACAGCTTTTAGTGGACATCCTTTTGCTGTCGTCGGATGACCAAAAGGGTTGAAAGTTACAGTTGTAGAGGTGCCATCTAAAATCTCATTCACTCATTTTTAATTAATCTTATTTCTTGAGAAAATTGTGTTCTGAATATGTTGCACCAATATGGAATAGTACAACTGAATGATGATTCGATAGCCAAACATTCTAGGATTTAAGAACTTTATGATTTTGGTACTCATTTATGCCCTTTTGTTTAATTCTTATAACATGCAGCCTGATCGTGTCACTGAATTCTGCAAGAAGAATAAATTACAGCTCATTATACGCGCTCATGAGTGTGTGATGGATGGTTTTGAGCGATTTGCCCAGGGACAGTTAATCACTCTTTTTTCTGCAACTAACTATTGCGGTGAGTCCAATTTTCCATCAGGGTTTTGTTTTGGTGCTGCATGTGATATCCTTTGGGCTTCACTTATGCGTAATTGCATATAGGGACGGCTAACAATGCCGGAGCCATACTGGTAGTTGGAAGGGGCTTGGTTGTGGTTCCAAAATTAATTCATCCATTGCCGCCTCCCCTCCAGTCTCCCGAGACATCCCCTGAGCGTGTCATGGAGGAGACATGGATGCAGGTGAGCTTTTCCTCAGACTTCAAAAAGTTATCCAGCAAGTGAATTTGTTGTACGGCTAATTTATCCCCGCCCCTCTCAGGAGCTTAATATTCAGAGGCCCCCGACTCCGACCCGGGGCCGACCCCAGCCAGACCATGATCGCAGTTCACTGGCATACATATGAGTGACATTATTGATGACTTAGGCTTGCAGCAACCGTGGATTCTATTGCCAAGGCTTGATCCAATGTTCCGTTACTCCTATATATATATATATATAGTCACTGGTGACAGTATACAACGTATTTTTGCATTGTTCATTGTTTTTGGTTTTGTAGTGTTGGAAAAACCAATCCTGACCGTTTAGTCTGGAAAAAACGCCAGAGTGCCACTTGAAGTATGGGTGATGATCTTTTTCAGATTGGACAATGCTCATCGGGATTGGAGGTGGAAGAAATGGGAACTATGTTCTGCTCAACATTGCCTTGACGTGAGGAAATGTGGTTGAGTGGCTTGTAAATTGCAGTACAACCTATTGTATACAACTTTGTATTGCCATGGTGTTTATAACATTTGATCAAAGCGTCTTTCGAGTTTAAATTGACTTATTCGTATATTCTAAGAAAGAGCAATCGATAGGTTTGGCAAATAAGCATCTCTCTCTCTTTTCAAGTGGAACAAGCATATCTCTCTTCAGATGGTCCCGCAAGGCCGAGCCAACTGGACAGCGAAATTTGATCATATGTTTGCTGTGTGATGTATGATTTTTATTGTTAATTTCAAATTTTATCATATGATATTATGTAGGTGAGCTCATGCTGTTCTATCAGCGCCCTTTTTGGATCAAACAATTCATTGTAATGAAAGAGAGTAGAAAATTTTTTCTGCAAAGATGTTTGGTATGTTCAGGATGGAAAATGGTTTTATAAAAATTTTATATTTAGTTGAGTTAAAGTGGTGGAAAGATAGGCAGAAATCTTTAAATGATAATATTACCCTTTGTAACAAAATATAAACATTATATTTAAAAAATATTGTTGCCTTTAACAACTTGCAGATATTATATTAAGCAAAAAGTGATCTCTAACGAAGAGTTTAAATAATTTCCCTCTTAACAAAGAGTTACCAATGATATACGATAGTCAAAACCACTGCAAATTTAAATAATTTTACAACTTCAACTAATTGCACATAATTGCATTATAGTTACTTAAAATTTAAATAGTTTACCTTTTAACCATGAGTCAAATGTGACATGCACCTAGTTAAAATCATGAGTTACTTGAAATTTCATATTAACTGTAAAATGCATATATCATGCTTAAAGTTAAATTTACCCATATCTGGATCCTTATTCTTCTAGAATGGCAAACGATGTTTTTGTTCCATCTTCTCCATGGTTGCTATGAGGTTTGGCCAACGATAGCATTGTGCTATGCCCTTCCTAAATAAAAATACACAAAAAAAAATTAGCTTCTCCACCACAATGAACCATGAGAAAGAGAAGAATAACTTTAACAATGATGGATAGAGTGCTATTTTTCAAACTTCAATTAGATGTAGGTGATGAATACATCATGGTTAAGACGAAATTTGCTTAAATTTCGTATAACCATGAGTTATTTATCACGTGCATCCAGTTAAACATATAAAAAATAAGTCATAAAAATTATGGGAATCAATCTGCCCATGTTCAAAGTAAAATTACCTTTCATTGGAAAATTAATCACATCTCTTCTGGTAACCAAACATTCGTTGCCGTTGAAAAATCGACAGTTTCCACTTTCTGTTTGAAGATTTCCAGCTGATCAAATAGAACCTTACAGTAATGGTATCTACCCAAGGAATCACATGTCTAGTGAATGAGGAATCTATATTGCATACTGTTAAAATAAAAAAAAAAGGAAAAATCATATTAGAGGTACCTATACTTTTTCTCAATTTTAATCTTGGTACCTGTGTATATTTTTCTTGTAATTAAATCTCTTAATTTTATTTTTTGAACACAATAGATCCCAATAACTTTAATCTATTAGCATTATTAGCCCTTATGCAAGAGTTAACAGTGTAACAAAGTAAAATTAATATTGAATTAAGAAAAAAACATATATGTACTGAATTAAAAATTTAAGGAAAGTATAGTACCTTTAATATGATTTTTTTTCAAAAAACATTGACAAATCACAAATTACAGTAAATTGTTGATGCATGACTGAATAACACAGCTCATCTATGATTCTCCATATAATATTAATATACGACCCACATACCAATGAAGAATTCAATCAATAAAAACGGCCTAATTGCCTATACAAGTTATATATTCCCTCGCTCTTTTATCCAAATATACTGTCACAGTGAGTTGTACTGTCATCAGAGAGTAAAAATGATTTGGTTATCATACGAAGAGGCGAAACTAATATTATCTTCATGTGAGAAAATATCATGCTACACTATTTTTTCCAGTCAATATTTTGTCTCGCAGGGTTTTTCTGAGAAGATTTTTAATGAAACAATTTCAACATGTATTGTATACTTCTTTTCTTAGGGTTTTATCCTATTAGATTTTTCTATAAAATTTTTAATGAGACACAATATTTATTAAAGACATCCAAAAAGGAGTGTTGTATATATTTGAGAGTGAATACCCATGACCCCCAACTCCTAAAATTCTTTATGTTTAATGCAATAACCTTGTAACCTCCCAACGAATGGCTTGTAAGGAATTTCTTTGGGTTAATGCCAATATATTTATCTTTACTTCTTTGTAATCATTTGCTGCTTATATTGAATGGTTGGGGCTATATTTAGAATCACATGTAAATGAGATATACTTCCTTACTTCCTCTCTTAATTTCTTCTTCCATTGTTTTTTCTTCTACTATCAGAGTCTCTCATTTTATAACTATATATATGTTTTGTACTAAGTGTTAATACCATGTAGGTCCTTCCTAAAATGATGTTTAATGAGCAACTTTCCCCAACTCCATCTTATTTTTATCTTACCTTCATTTATTTACTTTGACATGATCAAATAATGCTTATCGCCGCGAAATTAAATGTAATATATCCGTCTGGAAATGTGATAGAGAAGTACTTTTATGTAAGTTAAGATAAATATATGAAGAAGATTATTTCGTTTTATAGAAAATACTGTTGAACGTGCTTTTGATTTTTCCAAACGCCCCAAAGAAAACAAGCCCAATTTCATTTTGGGAAATTTACCATAAACACAATGGGCCCGTTTGGTAAAGTAGGGGAGAAGTTCTTTTACTATTTACGAGGTAAATGTGTGAATAAGATTATTTCGTTTTACAAAAAAAACATTGTTGAATGTACTTTTGGAGTGTTGAGAAGCTTTCCCAAACACATCCAGTAAGGTTAACCCTTTTTATTTTTTTTGGGTTTGTTAATTTGGATGTCTGGTGATTATTTTCGACCGCAGATTACTTGCAGAAGCGGTCACTGAAAATAAGTATAGGAATCTGAACGCAAAGATCAACCTGCAGACTATTCGGAAATCGAAGGGGTTTTAGAATTGCCTGAGCTTCGCATCAATGGCTGGCGTATCCCTCCAGTGCGGGGATTGTGGAGCGCTATTGAGGTCCGTACAAGAAGCACAGGAGCACGCAGATCTTACCTCCCACTCCAACTTCTCCGAATCGACTGAAGCTGTTCTTAACCTTGTTTGCTCCACTTGTGGCAAGCCATGCCGATCCAAAACGGTATTGACTTTGAAAGATCCTTTCTTTTTGCTTGGGATTGGAATATATGATTTCTGATCCTGGATTCCGGTTACGAGAACAAATGCAATTGCAATTCCGTCTAAACTTTGCGTTTTAAGATATTGGAGAACTAGGTCTCGCGGTTTGAAAATTATTTAGAGCCACCAACGAATATGAAATTCCGCTTCACATGAAGCACTGATGCCAAATGCTGGCACATGAAAACCATTACATGTAGCATTACTTTATCTTTGATGAGATTGGTGGGGGAAGCCTTAATTACTTGGGTTCTGGGATTAAAGAAGTCTTAACTTATATCTGGTGGATGGTGACTGAAAGGGCAAAAACAATATGGGAGATAAATATACTGTATATTGGGCAAATCTGCAGAGACAAATGAATTGCTTTTTTTCTTTTGTTCCATTTTTTTGAAGTCAGTCTGCAGAGAAGAAACTTGATTCCTGGCCGTAGTGACTTTGAGATCGTCATAAAACAAACTTTGAAGTAAATGTGTTTGCGCTGCTTCTAATGCATGTTATCATCTATTACTATGGGCATGACTCATTCTGTTTTCTTTTTCCTATTCCACTTGTAACTTAGGAGAGTGATTTGCATACAAAAAGAACTGGGCATAGTGAATTTGTTGATAAGACGTCAGAGTCAGCGAAACCAATAAGTTTGGAGGTTCCAAAGGTGGATGCAATGTCTAACGAGGTTGTCACCGCAACCACTGACCAACCTGATGGTATTTCTCCGCAGCCTATTGGTTTGTTCTCGTAAGATAAACTCAGTTTGGATGTGAATTGCTGAATTCTGTTGTGAATATGGTTTTCTTTTCCCATTACAGTCCTGATGGGAAATGCGAATAGGTGATCTTCATGTAATGAAGATTGTTTTGCTTCTTTTGTGTGACTTTTCCATTCAGGATTGCTTCCTATGAATCAATGCATTCTGTGGTTTTTAACATTTTAACCTTTCTCTTGCAGCCATCGGAATAAAACCATACATTCTGACATTTGTTTTTTGACCAGATGCAATTGATGTTAATTCTTTTTATCCATCTCATGATTTTCATTGTCAAATACAGAAATGGTAGTTCCTGAGGTTGATAAAAAGGTGCTTGAGGAACTTGAATCAATGGGTTTTTCAACTGCACGTGCAACACGTGCACTTCATTATTCTGGTGAGCTTACATGCTATCCTTTTTTCTGAACCATTGGTTTACATGTCATTCTGGTGAGCTTACAATGAGATGAAGATACTATTGAGCTCTGGTCTGATCTACTTGATCACATTATTTTGTTTTGGTTGAAGAATTCTTCTTTTGATTGGTATGAATGACATGTATTTTGAGTATCAACATAGGGGCCCATGTATGATTGGACATCTTGTTGGAGTCAGCTTGTTGTGTCTTCCTGAAATCAATCGTCTTTAACTTTTCCTTCATAAGACATTTATGAAATCTGCATAAGCCAGTTTAAAACACATCTATAGATCCATGGTGACAGGGACTTGTGAGAATAATTTCATTTCCTAACAATTCAGCTTTAGAAAAAATATTATATGCAAATAGTAGTAATCCTATTTATGGTTCATGCAGTCACCGAGGATTTAGCATATGTCCAATATTCAATAGATTTTGAGTCTTTCTATGATCTGGATGTTGACACTATGAAATCTCTAGCCACTAGAGTTTGACTTTTATCATCGGCAGGTAATGCTAGCCTTGAGGCTGCTGTGAATTGGGTAGTAGAGCATGAGAATGACCCTGACATAGATCAGATGCCCTTGGTACATTTCTTTTTTCGTTTTAAATCTGCATGATACTTATTATGCTTGTAAGCACATTTCTCCTCAACATCAGTATGTCTTGTGTTAAGACTTGTTCATGTTTGTATTTATAGTTTTTATGTGTATTTTGTGCATTTAAGTTGCAATCTCTAACCGCTGAACTGCTTGTTTGCATAGGTACCTGCAAACACCAAAGTTGAGGCTCCTAAACCTTCTCTCACACCAGAACAACTGAAAGCTAAACAACAGGAACTCAGGTATGAAATTAAATATCTGGTCAACTTGCAATTACCTCGGTAAATGAATACAAAAATTTGGTTTGCTGTTCTTACCTTTTCAGTTTTATCACTATGAACAAGCTGCCATGTCATTCTGTTGGTTGTGTAGATTGTGTAATTTCTGTCAGTCTCACGATTGTCATGCCTTATATTTTACCTTGAATCATCCTTTTTTTGCTGAGGAGATGATAAGTACTTCTCATGGAGGCCTAGCCATTAGAAAAAGAAAAGAAAGAAAGAATCCTCACCCTTTAAATTGTTTGGATGGCCTTGCCTTTGTAGCCGTCAAACAGTAATATGTTGTTTTCAGTTAAGAGAAAGGAGAGGGAAGGGAAGTTTCATTTTAACTTCCTCTTTGCAGGTGTCAGTTATAGGTGCAAGAGAATGAGGTTGTTTGTTGCGTTTGGAAAAACCAAACGCACGTTCAACAGTGTTTTTTTGCAAAACAAGATAATTTCCTCCACATATTTACCTTGATTTGCGTAAAATTATTTCTCTACCGTGTTCCAAAATGGGTACAATACCAATGCTCCGTTTGGTTACCTGGAACTGGGGGGTGGGAAGTGGAATTGGGGTTGGAATCCAAAAATATGTCTGTTTGGTATAATGGAAGTGGGTTCCATGGAACCCAAGAAGGCTGGAACTGGGTTCCAACCTTCCCCCCTAGGAACCCAGTTCCATGGAAATTGACTTTTTACCATTTTGCCCTTCCCTCTCCCCATCTCTTCGATCAGCACGACAGAGGTCTTGTGACGGAGCGCGACGGAGGTCTTGCGACGGAGGTCGATGGAGCTCGACGGAGCGCGACGGAGGTTGAGATCTGGGCTTGCGACGAAGCTCGACGGCTAGAGCTCGAGGCTTGCGATGGCTTGCGACGGAGTGCGACGGAGGTCGATGGAGCTTGAGATCGATGGAGGTCAAGCTCTGGACTTGTGACGGAGGCTTGCGACGAAGCTCGACGGAGGTCGATGGAGGTTGAGCTCTGGACTTGCGATGGAAGCTTGCGACGAAGCTCAACAGAGGTCGATGGAGCTCGAGATCTGGACTTCCATGGTTGAGCTCGACGGAGGTCGACGGAGGTTGACGGTGGTGGTGGCTGGAGGCGGCGAGGTTGATGACGGTGGAGGTGACGAAGTGATTTTTTGTGTGAGGGTATATTAGTCTTTTCACACAAAATATTACCCCACTTCTTCCACATACCAAACATACTTTTAATCTCACTTCCACTTCCATTTCCACTTCCAATTCCACCTCCACCTCCACTTCCAATTCCACCAAAATCAGTTCCCCGTACCAAACGAGGCACAAGGATTTTCAACTAACCTTCTAAGATACTCCAAAGTCCTATCTTACGTGTGATCAAGTTCCCCAAACTTGGATAACCTGAGGAGAACCAACCATTAAGTAGTGTTATTTGTAATTTTCTAAATCACAAACCAGATTATTAGTATGAATCATTGTAATGGTAGATAAATTGTAAAAATACATCATAACCAATGTTATTCCCTTTTTCGCAGTATATTATTTTGTTTATTTTATAAATCCAGACAATGCAAGGGAAATTTTCTATTTACCATCCCTTCCCTTCCTTTTTTCTCCCATTTGTTTTGACCCCTTCCTTTTCTTTCTCCTCCCAACTTCGGAACATACTCTTAGGTTTTTATTTTATTATAGTATATTATATTGTTGGAGCCTTTTTTTGCTTGCTGGTTTCCTTTTTGTGGAATTATTTCTTTGCTTTTGCGAATCCATTTGTATGAAAGCTTGAGTTAGGTATGCATTAAAATCTATCTATTATTCTCTGTCTAGTTTTGTGTGTACGAATGCATGGTTGCGTAGACATATTTATCTATCTTGGGAGGAGAATAGATATATTTGTTGATGCTTGTACTTCCAATGGTTTTGAAATCCGGCCTCTATTTTTCCTCAAGGAACTATGCTTTGCGTCTGATATTTTCAAATCCAAGATGTTTTTCTTTATTTGCCTTTAGTCTATTGAAACATTTACTTTGTAATAATCTCAAGGGAGAGGGCTCGCAAGAAGAAAGAAGAGGAGGAGAAGAGGATGGAAAGAGAAAGAGAAAAGGTACTGTGCTGTTTCATCTTTTTTTTTTTCTTCTTCTTACTTGCTGGCTTTCGTTATTAACAACTCTGGGTATTTTAAATGTTTGCTCTGTGAAAATTTATGTGTATGGGTACAATTTCATCCATATCTTAATTTTTTAGTGAAAGGCCTGAAATATAGTTTCGAGTTCTGACTAACTCTGTCTTTACATAATTTCTAAAATACTATTCTTAGAAGATTAATTGTTTAGTATCTGACTTTGACTGGTATATGGAGGCTGCTGAAATTCATGGTTTAAACAGTTATATTTTTAATGGGAGGGCTTTCCTACTGCTATGCTTACACGCACAAGCACATGCATACAGAGTGGCAATGTGCATAACCATTCTTACTAGGGAGAATCACAATTATGTCTCAACCAAGGGATGTAATACCACTTGTCAATGAGCCTCTTTCCTTCCACTTGTCATTGACAAGTCCTTGGGAGGCATTGACAAGCCTCTTGAAGAATAGTTTTAGGTGACCATTTTCTTCAGCTTTTTTCCTTATTTGATATATTTCTTTATTCTTTATCCAGGAGAGAATTCGTATAGGCAAGGAGTTACTGGAAGCAAAAAGAATCGAAGAGGAGAATGAGAGAAAACGGTCTGGTTTCTCTTGAATATCTACAATCTCATGTTTTGTATTTTAGCTTTTATCTAGCTTTTGGAAATCTGTTGCCTTTGGCAGGTTGTTGGCTCTGCGAAAAGCGGAGAAAGAGGAAGAGAGAAGGGCTAGAGAGAAAATCAGGCAGAAATTGGAAGAAGACAAGGTTTTTGCTTTTTTTCTGTTGTTTTATTATTTTTTACCACCTTTGTTTTAGAATGTTTTCTAATGTAATTTTGCTTCACTTGTTAACTATATCATCTTTCATCACTCCTCAACTCATGGATCTCTTTGTAACATTTGATTAGAAAATTATAGCATACATCTAACTTCAAATTTGAGTTCATATTTTTCTTATTGCTTCTTTTAACATTTTTATTGGAAGACTTGGGGTGTGCATTCAGACTTCTTTGTAAAACTGGCATGGCAATCGGAAAATTAAAAAATTTGTAACTGGGAGGCTTTTGTATAACATCATTTTGTTACTATATTGTGACAGGCTGAAAGAAGGCGAAGACTTGGATTGCCTCCTGAAGAACCATCGGCTCCCAACCCATCAAATGTTGTGGAGAAAAAGGTATGAGCTTGTCTACAATGTAACAGTATTTTTTTCTTTTTAATAATACAAAGTATATTGATTTTAAAACTTGAAATTTTTATAATCAGAGTTCTTTGCCAGTTCGGCCTGCCACAAAAACTGAGCAAATGAGGGAGTGCTTGCGCTCTCTCAAGCAGAACCACAAGGTAATTCATATGCAACCCGGTGATTTATATTACATTTATTGTGCAAAATGCAAACACGTAGAGCTTAACATCTCCAACAAGCTTTGGCTTCTAAGCTAAGGTTATTTCTAAGTAGTTATTGCAATTCTATGCCCATCCCTCATGTCGGGAAATCCTTATGGACCATGTTTTTTTTTTAAGAAATTTATTGCTGGATCGATATGTTCACATTTTATTGCATGTGATCTACTGCATTATTCACTTTTACCATTTATCAGCTGTGATAACTCCAGTGGGCCTTGCGTAGAGTTTGAGATGAATGGCATTATTCCCAACTTATGAATAGTACTCCTTACACTTTTTATTTTTTATAGTGATATTTTTGTATCATCTGATCAAATGTTAGTTCACATTTATCACGCATAATCATGTATGCTTGAATTAGGATGATGATGCAAGAGTAAAGAGAGCATTCCAGACTCTCCTAACCTATGTGGGGAACGTTGCCAAAAATCCAGACGAGGAAAAATTTAGAAGAATAAGACTCAGCAACCAAACTTTTCAGGTAAGTTACTTTTCAAGCATCAAGAGGAAATTTGATACTTGGTTCTAAGTGCAGGACAGTCATTGAACCATTATTTGGGGCTTAGCGCTCGTTTGGAATACTTTTTGAGAATATTTTTTACGGATTCCGAGCCGAAACTTAGGTTTTGGAGAATAGCTTTTATGGATTCTGAGACAAAACCTAGGTTTTGAAAAAGTGATTGTGTTTAGGAAGTTTTGGCTTTCACGATTCCGAGGCAAAAAGTATGTAGGAAAGATGAAATAGAAAGAAATAAAAAGTATGAAATAAAAAATTTAGGAGAGAGGTTGTGATTTAGCAAGAAAATAGCTTTTTCAAAACTTAATGTTGGAGAATGCCTACTTTATTGGGGTTTCTAGCATAATAGATAATTTAGTATTTATTAATTATGTATTCAGTTATTTAATTCAAAATTTGAATTATTGTTACCTAGGATATAGGGATTATTGTTACCTAGGATATAGGGATTATTGTTACCTAGAATATAGGGATTCTAGTATTCAGTTAGGGTTTCTCCCTTCTATATATGTACAACTCCTTCAATCAATAAATCAGATCAGCATTGCATCATATCATTTCATGGTATCAGAGCCCTGCCCTCATTGGCATTATGTCCTATAAGGACGCTCTCCATGGCCAGTCACGGGCCTTTGCTGTTGACGGTGACAACCCCTCGTCACAGTCCCCTAGCAGCGATGCCGATCGATCGAG
>JANTPZ010132151.1:0-66871 GCA_025593235.1 Vachellia pachyceras
GTATGCTTGCAGCAACATCATTCATTGGCATGGGACCTATTGCTACAGAGCAAGTCTTCCAGTGGTTATCAAATAGCCCCAAAGTTGTTAGAGCTTCAAAGATCATTGGCAGGCTCATGGATGACATTGTTTCCAATGAGGTACTCACAAGCGCCCAAAAATTCTACCTCGTTTAATTATGTAGACATTGTTTGATGTATAAAAGGGAATAATAATTTGCGTGTTTGTGGCATGTTTGATAATTAGGATGAGCAAAAGAGAGGGCACGTTGCTTCTGCCATAGAGTGCTACATGAAGCAACATGGAGTGGAGAGAGAAATTGCCATTGAAGAGTTGAAGAGGCAAGTGGTGAGCGCGTGGAAGGGTTTAAATGAGGAACTGCTTGAGCCTACGCAAGTCCCAAGGCCTTTGTTGATGCGAATTCTAAACCTAACTCGCGTAATTGACGTGCTTTACAAGGATTCAGTTGGCTACGCTGATTCTTCAAAATCAACAAAACATCATATCACGGCATTATTCTTGCAAGCTTTTCCTCTTTAATTTCAAAGTATGAGGATCACATTTAGTTTTAATTGAAGGTAAAGCCTTAGATTAAAGAGTAAATGACCACTAAACTCTAAGGAATTCGTATCCCGTCAAATCGAGCCACATAAGTTCTTGGCACTATAAGGAGGAGGATCATGCACCATTATTGCTTCAGAATGCCAGAACTATAGTTCAAAGAATTTGTGATAAGTTACATAAACTAGTTTAGAATACATATGTATACATATTTGATTATATATCAATTTATAAGTAAAATAAATAAATTTTAAAAAATGATAAATATATCACTTTATTTAACTTTTTTAATCTTTTAAAAAAGTTAGCCAGGATTTGTATTAAGAACCATAGATAAGAAGCTTTTCCTCTTTCAAAGTGTGAGGGCCGCTGGTTACTGCTAAAATATATATAGGTTATTAACCAAAATTTATAATTCACTTTATTGAATGAATGGGGACTTGCAATGCATGCATGTTACTATACTTGTCAATGAAGAGTAATGGAGTTGCCAATGATGATTCTTGCTAATAAATGAGATATTAACCAAAAACTATAATATACTTTACTGAAAAAGTGGAGGCTTGTCAATACGTGCTACTACACTTGCTAATGAAAAGTAATGGAGTTGCTAATGATTCATATTAAAATATGAGATATCAACCTGATGTTAAACTTACTTTATTGAATGAATGTGGACTAGTCAATGTATGCTATTACTTGCTAATGAAGAATAATGGAGTTATCAATGATTATCTTCCGGTTGAATTATAGGATATTAACCCAAGGCTATGACACATTTTATAAAATGAATGTAGACTTGTCAATTCTTGTAACTAAACTTGTCAATAAAGAGTAATGGAGTTGTCAATAAATAACCCATGACATATCAATAATTATGAGCTATTCAGTGACATGACAGCACATTATTTGTCTATAAAGATTCAAAATACACAACAATTATTGAAATATGTACTAAAATATCTCATACAGTTGCCATTGTTTGTCTTTTTATCTTTTAATTCTTCCCAAGCTTGTTTAACCATTTGAGTAACCTCTTCAAATTATGACTCCAACTTTTTCTCATTCTTCTTATAAAATTCTCTTGTAAATAATGTGTATCCAGATAATTTAGACTGTCTTTCTCCTTTACTTTTCTTGTTCTTCACCCTCCTCTTCTTAACTTAGAAAAAATAACAACTATCATCACATCACAAATTCCCATGTAATTGTCAATATGATGTACCAAACTTGTCAACAAAGTTAAATCACTTACTAACGACAATCAATGCTCAAGACTAAAGCAATGCAAATTCATAATTAAAAGAAAACTCCTAACTACAATTACAGCCAACGATTATTGATGCTAATTAGTAGCAAAATTCAATAAACATAAAAAATAATGGGTATTCCCAGTTCAATAATTATGTGACTAATTCCTCAGCACATGCTTTTCCTTTGGACTGGAGTGACCCAAGGGCTTAACTGGCAACTTATTTCATGCACCTATAGAACGAGTGTATCCAAGAATTAAGAGTGTAAATCTCTGTTCAAAACTTGTAGCTAGCAGTTATAAATTTAATAAAATCATTAGGGGGTATTTGTTAACATCTCAGAATCAATTTCATATGAATCGAGATAAAATTTATCTCACATATTCATTTTGGATGGTGTAAAATTACTTTCTAAAAGTTAATATAAATATCCAACAATTGTGTAAGTTAAGTGATTTTCATGAATCGATGTAAGAATGTGAGAAGAGTTTTATTTCGATTTATGTACGACATAAAAAAAAGAGAAAAATAAATGTTCCCAAAAAGGTTGAATTATTCACATCGACGGTATTTCGCCGTAAATCAGAAGCAAGCAAAATGAAAAGGTAAAAGGCATTGTTTCGGAGCGGGTAGCTATTTCTTCGCAAAATTGTGCTATAACTACTTTCTTCCTATGGTTTAGTGTTTTGGATGTTTATTTAATAAGCCTTACTCTTCCAAGAAAAATTCAAACGAATCGACATGAGGTCGCTGCTGCTATAGGTTGAAGATGAAGATCTGAAACTATATAAAGTTTATTGATTAAATCTAAAATGGGTCCATATAGATAGATATGTTCCAGATTTTTAATTTAATTTGCACATGCGAGCACTGGTCGCAATAGCTGGCATCCTGCATTAATACGAAGGTCCGAATTACAGCCTGGATTTATTAAACAAACATTATCCAGTGTTAACATGTGGTCATCTCTTGCCCTTTGGAATAGAGAGGTGCTAACGAGGGTGCTCACCTATTCACATGTCTATATAGGTTGAGATTTTCCATCACTACCCTTTTCTTTAATTTTTTACCCATAATATTTTTCAATTTAAACTTAAAATATCTTTTTTATTTTTTTAATATCTATAATGAAGTATTGTTTTTTATAAATTTAATTTATAAAAATACCCTACAAGTTAAATATACAATACCTAAATCACTTTTGAAAATATAGGTTTCACCTCTAAATCTATAAAAGCTATTCTGAAAATGAGATCCCAAACAAACACTAAATATAGTTGTGTCTGGCATACCTATAACATTGATTTGAAAGCTAAATTATACAACATCTCTCAACTTTCATTGCCTTTCACTGACCGAATGGAGTACATCGGAAATAATAATCACTTATAATATAATGAACAAATGTTTAAATTCATATTTGAAGTAGTGTCCACATCTGGTGTTGGACATGCCTCAAACAATATTATTATTTGTTTGAGCAAATTTCAGTAAATTAAATAGATAAATTAACAAGAATTTGGGACCACCAATAGCGAGAAAAGATAATATAACTAGTTCCTATGATTAACACGAAATGAAAAGAATCATATAGATGAATCTTGTTGTGATACGATGTAATTCGAGTGATCAGAAATGTGTGGGAGATGAGAGAATTGCAAAGTGTAGAAGAGAGTGATGAGAGATTCTGGAATATCCAATAAAGGTCCTTCTAACGTGAGATACAACAACAATAAATAAGTGGTTTCTGTATTTTGTCACACATCCAGCCCGTCTAATGGTATTCAAACATGATCTGTGGATCCAATCGTCCAACCCAAATTCTAAAGGATATGGAAGATAGATCTGACCTCCTGGAGAGCCTACACATGTTCCCTTCCTCTCTGCAAGTTGGACTTTTTGTTAAATCATGTTTCATCTTCGGCTTGCGAACTGGGCCTTAGACTGGTTTGGTCTAAGTTTTTTGGGCAATCATTATTATTTGCAATAGGAAAAATTAAAATATGCTTTTTATATGCTGTAACAGATTATGACCAAAGAATTATTAAATAACGTGATCGACGCGTTTACGATGCATTAATTTTGTCTAAGCCTTAAAATGTGGACCTTTCTTGAAAAGAAAGAAAAAAGATTTTGTCGTGATAATTATAAATAAACTTACCAATGAAGAATCCACCAGATCCACATGTTACTTGTTGAAATTAATTAATAAGCAATTTGTGGATAAAGGACGAAATCTCTGATCTATAAAAATGAATGAAATCAGAACAAAGTAAGAACATCAATACCAAGTTTGGGTTTTAAGCTTTTTAAAAGATACCTTACATCTTTGTCCTTCCCTCACACAAACAAGATGTTGGAATCAAGCTGAGCAACAAGCATTCGTTGCTTTGCCCAATAATGTCTTCCTCAAGTCATACTTATGAAATGAAGCGTCCCATCGCCAGTTTTAGTCCCATACCATTTCTTCAGCTCTGCTTCTCCTCCTTCGGTAATTCTCTTCTAAACCCTCCCAACTCTTTTTGCTTTCAGTATCTAACCGATTGGTTGTTGCTATGGCTATTGAAAGTTGAAGTAACTTTCATATTAACTGAGTGAACCAAGGGATTGCTGAATGACTGTTTCCAAGATTCGAACACGTGATCTGGTGGGATCTAGGGAGTGACACAATGAAAATGCTGTTTTCAAGGTTACTCCAGTACTCACCCTCTTTGTTTAGTATATACTAATAAA
The DNA here is from genome assembly GCA_025593235.1 of Vachellia pachyceras. Lineage (NCBI taxonomy): Eukaryota > Viridiplantae > Streptophyta > Magnoliopsida > Fabales > Fabaceae > Vachellia > Vachellia pachyceras. Next base: position 4,548 of record JANTPZ010132151.1, read on the forward strand.
TAAAATTTTAATTATATATGACTAGTTTGATCATGATTCAACTGTTGAATTGTGTGCCAGCCACTGAACTGATCCTATGGACCGTCCAGTTTTCAATACCTTGAATAGAATTTTATTTAGAGGAAAGGTATTTAATAAGCAGGGGAAAAAAACCTCCTAATCTAATTCCAGTCCGGGTTTAAATATTCTTTGATGGTATCTTCTAGTTCTATTTTGTGCACAAGAACCTATCATTAATCTTGAAGGTGCAGAATGGAGAACGGGAAGCCTACAGAGATCACGACATCGGAAGGAGAGAGTTCAAAAGTTGATACTTGCACCGATCGATTGAGGATCCCACAGAAAAGCTCAACTTGATCGATAACGTTAAACGTTTAGGTGTGTCTTATCATTTCGGATGTGAGATCCAAGACATATTACAAAACATGCACAGCAACCCACCACCTTCCAAAGGAGAAGATTTCACACCATTTCCCTCTGGTTTCGCTTGCTTAGACAACAAGGTTATCATGCCTCATCTGGTACGTTAAGTAACTAAATCTTCATATTTTGTGTAAGCTCTCATCCAACTAATATATATATATATATATATATTATACCTTCTCGTATCTGAAAGTGAGACATATGTATATATGTGTGTATGCAGATATATTTGAGCAATTCAGGGATGAAAATGGCGATTTCAACGAGTCACTGGAGGACGATGTGGTGGGGATGCTAAGCTTATACGAGGCTGCACATTTTGGCGTCCATGGAGAAGATGTTCTTGACCAAGTCATAAGCTTCACTTCCTATCACCTGAAGTCAAGGTTGGGTGCCATGAGCCCGAACCTTGAACGAAAAGTAAGTCATGCATTGAACTACCCTATTCGCAAAGGGATACCAAGGTCGGAATCCAGATATTGCATTCCCATCTACTCCGCAGAGACTTCTCCAAATGATCCACTGCTTGAATTGGCCGTCCTCGACTTTCATATTCTATAGGCTCAGCACAAAGAGGAACTAAAAAAGGCCATAGAGTAAGACCTACTTTCTGAATCATATCTTTACAAGTAAGATATCGTATTAGAAAGAACCGGAAAGCTAAGATGTATTATATTGCAGGTGGTGGAAAAAGTTAGACTTTGTGAGGAAGTTACCATATGCTAGGGACTGAGTGGTTGAATCATACTTTTGGCCCTTGGGTGTGTATTATGAGCCTCATTATATAACTGGAAGGACAATAGTGGGCAAATTAGTTGCGGTTACTTGTGCTGTTGATGATACTTATGATGCATATGGCACCCTTGAAGAACTTGAACTCTTCACTTAAGCAATCTAGAGGTTAAATCAACAATATTAAAATCTCCATATGCTATTTTTCTCACTTTTTGTCATAAAATAAAGCTAATATGCTTCTTCAAACTGTTTCTCAGATGGGATGCTGATCCTTTGGATGCTGTTCTGGAATGCATGAAAGTTGTATTTCATGCTTTGTTAGAGCAATTAAACGAAAAGGAGTTGCTGACTGTGAAGGAAGGAAAATCCTGCTTTGTTCCTTGTGGTAAACAAACTGTAGGATATTTATTGCCAACATCAAATTCTACATATGTGTTTGTACTGCGTAGTTTCAAAAACTTGCAGAAGCCTATCTGGTTGAAGCCAAGTGGTGCAACCAAGGTTACATCCCTACATATATACGAAGAATACATGGAAAATGCAGTAGTGACATCTGTTCACGCTCTGCTCCAGACAGCTTCTTTCCTAGGTCTTGGGAACTCTGCAACTAAACACGTGTTTGATTGGATTTCGAATATTCCCAGAATTGTGAGAGCTTCAGGCTTCAGCTATTTTCTGTAGATTAAAAGGTGACATGACTTCTCACAAGGTATTACAACATCACCAAGTCAACTTATAGGTAACATAAGTTTGTGATTAATTCTTAGGATGCTCTTATCATAAGTAATGAGTTTGTGGTTTTTGTGAACTGGTGGTAGTTCGAGCGGAAGAGAGCACATGTTGCTTCTGCAGTGGAATGCTTGATAAATCAACATGGGATTTCAGAAGAAGAGGCCTACGGAATTCTGCAGAAGGATTTGGATGATGCTTGGAAAGATATAAACGAAGAGCGCTTGAAGACAGAAGTTGTTCCGAAGGTTGTGCTCGATTGTGTAGTGAACTTCTCAAGCATAATAGAGCTTGCTTATGGGAACTTCGTAGATAGATACACACATGCTGAACGGCTGAAAGATCATGTTGCAGCATTGGTGGTAGATCCCATCGATAATTTAAAATACAAATAGATCGATGCTTTAGAGGCATGATTTGCAATCACTAGTATTAATCTAAGTTTATTTTTTGGTGTGTATCATGATGCTGTTTTGGATTGCTTGTTTTTTTCCTACATTCTCGGATTTTATTATATTAGTTAAGCAACTCCAATTTTCGATTTTGAACATATTCATAATGAATTTATTGAAGAAAGGATTGGAGTAGCATGTATTGTAGAAAATATAGTAAAAAATTGTTTCAGATGTGTTTAGAGAAAAAACTAACAGGATACTCAATGAGGTGATTGAATGAAACTTCTGAGATAACAACCTATTCAAAGATATAGTTTTTAATTCAGTTTAATAGCATCATGTGATCCATGTAACCGACATCACTTAGTAGGGCAATGTTTTGTTATTGTTGTTGTTATGTAATGTCTTGTTCTAGAAAAAGTTCATGGACTACAGAGAGTGAATGGAAGTAAGCTTGTATGGCATTTATGAAAGGATGATGAAACCGTTTCATGAAGAAGCTTCAACAACAATAGTTGGTTTAGGGGCAATGCATGTCTTGTTCAAAAAGTAAAGAATATTAACATTATTTTGCATTTTTTATCTCTTAAGATTGAAATTTTTTTTAAAAAAAAGTAACAAGCTCTGTGTGTATATGAATTGAATTTGGATTTGTTTGTACTCCTAGTTTGAAAATCTACGTACAGGATCTTTGGACTCGGGAATTGCGCAGCCAACAAATGTGTTTGATTTGATTTCCAGGAAGTCCCCAAAATTATGAAAGCTTCCTCAATAACCATTGCTAGTTAGAGAGTGGCATATATATGACCTGAATTATCACATGGCATACTGTTAATAATTCAAACTTTAGACAGCATAAAAGTGGAGATAAGGGAATCTTATCGTAATGCCCCCCCCCCCCCGGCGCATTTGTTAGGATGGAAATTTAAGGATGAAAAAGGAAAATCATGATTTTCCAATAGGATCTCAGAAGAAGATAGAGGTTTATAAACAGGGGACAATTTGATTATTTTGTTTTGGATTGCTTGCTTTCTTCTACCTCATATGTTTGAATTAGCTTATTGTAAGTGATTATACAGTGTTAAAAATAAGTATATAAAAGAAGTTTTGTTACAACTCATGTGAAAGTGTTTGATTGTAGCATGCGTGGTTGACTTCGGTTATGATCTTATATAAACTTGTTGAAAGTTGATTGACTAAGGAGTTTGTTCATCCACAATATAACAGAATATTGGCTTCAAACTTCCCTTTAACTGTAAAATAGAGAATTTGGATTGAATGCATAGTTTGCAAATCTCATCAGTGGTTGGAAGCCCTGCCTAGTTGCCCTTCCCTTTACTGGTTTTTTATTTATCTTTTCACTGTTTCGCTGCTTTGTAAGATTGTGAGAATCTACCTCAAAAGAATTATTTGAGTGGGAATTCTAATCACCGCATAAAATACGAGTACGCCAAAGTCTTCAAAACCAGACTTCTTTTCCTCTCACATGGCATTTTTGTTTCAAGTTGTGGGTAATTGGGTTAAACTTCAAGGAAAGTTTTATTTTGTTTTTAATTTCATTTGTTCCGTGGGTTTAATATTATTGAGATTGATTGTTTATGGATTGAATTATAGAGTTAGAAGAGGATGATTTGCTTCCATGGTTTATTGTGAATGCTTATGCTTAGAGAACAATTTGTTTCGGGAGGCTGTTTGCCTCCCCAAAAGCCATTCATGCGCTTACCGAGATAAAATTCCTCTCACATATTTACCTCGGAATATGCGTCCATTCTCCTAACGGACTATCCAAACAAGCCCAATGTATTTTTGGCAGGGTATTTTTCTAAAAAAAGAAATTTTGCTATAATTAAAACATGCTTTAGGTCAAACCAAACCTTTAAACATGACAGGCTTAGGTTTTAAAAAGTTTGTAATCAAAGTTGCAATATAGGCATGGCCATTTGAAGTTAAAGTCTGATCTTACTTGTTTCCACCCTATAATAGTAGGTTGAACTTTGATTTTTCATATTGTAATAAACTCATTCTTTCCACTAGAATCAATTTCTATTCGTTTATGTGAATTATTCCTTAGTCCTCAATGTCTAAAAATAGTATGTATTTTAGTTAATATAAATTAAAAACATCATTCATTTAAAGGTGATAAAAACGGAGTAAGGTAAGCAATTATTTTATGAATAAAAATATACTAAATCTTGCAATAAAGTAACAGTTAATTTAGTGATCATGCATGTTGACTTTATAAGGCAAGGAGCGTGATGTGCCTATTACTTTATACATAGAATAGATTATTATGATTATTACTTTCTCTATTCGATTGATTTTGTACAGGGTTAAGGTGCATCTAATACTTTTCAGATGCATTCAGTTTTAGATGGTATTTTGTAATACATCCAATACCTTTAAGTATCTTTTATGAATGTTTACTACTTAAATATAGACAATTCTATTTATTTTCATAAATTTAAATCTTAGTTTATTACATTATGAATTGCTAGCATTTCCTGTTAAACTCAACCCATTGGAATCAATTAAATTGCTCATTCAATCACTTGTAACCAAAATTTTTCCATTTTTTCTGACGCTTTCTTATTTTCATTTAATTTTGCCTCTGTTTTCTATGCTTTTTTCCTTTAAAAAAACAAAGAAAGACATGTCTTTTCACTGAAAACAGTTGACGAATATGGTGTTCTTTTTTTAAAAAAAAAATGTTCTAACTAAATCTTCTTTTATCCTCTTATTTTCTTTTTACCTTTGGTGTCTTCTTTCAATTTTTTTATTGTTTTTTCAGCAAGTACATATAATTTTGTGATCGTGATCACGATTCTAAAGGAGCTTCATCGTTATTTTTTGGCCAGATTCTAATTGATGAAGCCGTAGAAATCAAATGGCAAATCTTGGATGAGACCAATATGTCTCAAGATTTTCCTTTGAAAATTTGATCTCAAATATTTTATAGGATCGCCATCAAATCATCAGTGAAATGTCTCTTGTTACAAAAAAAAATTTACTTTCAGCAATTTTTGAAGAGTCATGACCAAAAAATCACCATTGTCGTTGAAAGTATTGACCGCAACTGTGACTTTATTTGCACTACTAATACTTTCACAATTATAAAAAATAATAATTATTCTGGTGACTGTCATATCATCATCGGCCGGCACCACGTTATCGACAACTATCACATCACTACCATTACTTGCACACCACGTGTCATCACATATATGCCATCACACTTACACCACATGTCATGAGCCGATAAATATGAAAGTTTGCCTTGGGCATACATGTGAGCCTTTGCCAGTTGAGCTGTAATGACTTTATATACTTTAAATATATGTAATATTTTACCACATAATAAAGTATAGATATTTATATATACGCATTTATGTATATATATTTATACATATATCTATATACACAATATATGATATTATTAGAAACTAAAATTAAATTGGATGATAATCTTGATGTTTGTGTTTATTATTTTATATATTTACATTTTATTTAATATATAGTATATTATCGATTGAATAATAATTTTATACACTTATATAATTATTAATTTCATATTTTTTTATTTTTTAAAATATTATTTTAACGTATAAATATTTTTAGTAAAAATTACAAATAAAATAAATATTTAATTTTTTTCCTTTAGCGGCGACATAAAAAGTCGCCGCTAAAAATCCTATCTTTGGCGGTAACTTAAAAAAGTTGTAGTTGAAAGTTTTACTTCGTTCACAGTTGAAAGTGTCACATTCAATAGTGACAGAAAAAGTCACCGTTAAAAGTTTTGTTTTCAACGACGATAGGAAAAGTCGCTAATGGAATGTTTCCTTCAGCTAGCGATGATTTTTCTGTCACCGTCGAAAGTCATTTCTTCCGTCATTTTTTTTATATTCTCTGCGTTTGCAAAAGTGGAACCGTCTCATTACTAATAATCTAAGAGTGGCAATGGAAACGACCCTCTCTTTGTTCAGTTCCACCAGATTCCACAGCGCTGCTTCATTCTTATTTTGAACAATTCCTTTCATTGTGTTCTGTTAAAGATCCAATTAGTTGCCACTCCATTCTGAAGTCGCCACTCAGGCATTAATAAAAGTCTCGCTTATTATTGTCTGTGGTTGGAACTTGCAATGGACTTGTATGCTTCGCTTCCTATATAAGATCAGGTTGGCACGTTAATCCAATTATAAATATGAATCCTTCTATTCATAAATATATTGTTCTTCCCACAGTACCCTCACCTTAACCTCTACAAAACGTTCACCTGTTTCGGCAAGTACTTTGCTAGGGTTTGGTTTTGATGATATAGGAAAAAGGACTTTAAGTTGGTCAACGTTATCCTTCGCTCCTTGGGACAAAGGAAACATCTTCGTCCTCCACAAGTTCAGGTCTAATCTCTTACTGCTGATAAATGGAGAAGCATCAACTGTAATATATCAGTTCCTTCATTCATTAAATAATGAGTGCGTTGGTAATTCCAAACTTGAAATGTTTGTGACTGGTGCGTTAGATTGGGTTGGATGTTCACAGTGTGTTCGCCAAGTATTTGGGAACCGTTCACGACATTGGACTGTTTGTGCAAAATATAATAATAATGGTGAGCATGTCAGTTTTACATTGACGTTTGCTTTGGCTGAGGAGACTTTTGGAGAATTAAGTATACCACAATATTGTTTGGATGAGTCATGCATGTTGCGGTGTGTCTCTTTTTGTTAGGGGTAATTCACTTGCTTTGGTAAATAAAAGATATTCGAGGTCGGATATCCACATGTTTAATGGGTGATGGAGAAATATGGTGATGTGAGTTCATGGGTTCCAGTGTTTCCTTTTGATTCAAGACATTGTATGTTTAAAAAGAAAGGAGTTTACGAATTTTAAGATGATTTTGACGAAATCCAAAAAAAAATTACGGATTTCATGATGCTTTTTACGAATTTCAAGATACATTTTTTTACTTGTATGCACCGTTAAAAAAAAATTTCTCAAACATACACGTTATGGTTGCATTGAGAGAGTAATAGCTCTCGGGAATTGTGTGGCCGGCTAGCTGTTTTGATAAAAAAACAAAAGGGGCCATGGTGTCCCTAAAAAGCATGATATCGATGGATCACATGACATATAATTATTGTCAAATCAATGGATTTTTATTATAAGAGCAACTTTGTGCCCGTTTGGTAATGAGGTAGAGAAGTATTTTTACACAAGTCGAGGTAAATATGTGAAGGAGATTATCTCGTTTTACAAAAAAACACTGTTAAACATAAGTTTAACTTTTCTAAATGCTTCGCCAAACAAGACCCTTCTCACATCAATGAAACACAAATATATCACGTGCTTCAAAATATAATTATTTGGCAAATATGTATATGTTAAGAAAATGGCCTAAAAATACACAATTTTTTTTAAATAATGGATGCCAAAGCTCTTCATTGTGAAAATCTTCATTTTTAAATAACACAATGACGCATAGTATTGATATTTACTAGGGAATGCCTCATAGTTTAATAATATGACAACTCTTCCGTAAATGAGAGAGGTCCATTGTTTATTTTGCTTCTAAGCTTTGTTAATGCCTGCCCTTCTGGTTTAAAAAAAGTTTTGATATTTCCTCACCGAAAAATATCCGTTAGTTGAAAAATTCCTATAAATTTCAAAACGGTTTTTAAGGTTTTGTCACTCAAAGCCCTTTGGTTGAAAACATAACTGAAGAGGGGCATTAAGGCAATTCAGTTGCCACATCATCATCACCATGTCTTTGGTAGCTTCGCCAGTTGTTGCTTCGTCGTCCCAATGCCCTCGGCGCTCTGCAAGTTATCATCCCACCATCTGGGGAGATCATTTTATTCAATATTCCTCCCTTTCTTTGGTATTGTTACTTTATTATCTTTTTATTTTTGTCCCCACTTCATGTATTAATTTTATTACTAAAGCAATCAATCTGATAATTTTTGTACACAACACATATGAAAGCCAATATGCATCCATAGGTCCTTGTACTTCGATGTCATCAAAGAGTAATAACACAGAATTGAATCTGCAGGAAGTGACTGATTGCAAAATGGGGGTGGAGATTAAAAAGCTCAAGGAAGAAGTGAGGAAGATGCTCGTACTGCCAACTGAAAATCTTGTAGCAAAAATGCATTTGATCGATTCAATCCAACGTTTAGGTGTTAACTACCATTTTGAACTCGAGATTGATGATCTCTTGCAACATATTCACAATAGCTATGTTCAAAATGGTGTAATAAGTCAGCCAGATGATGACCTACATACTCTTGCACTTCTCTTTAGGTTGCTAAGGCAACATGGATATCGCATTTCACCTGGTATGCCTCAACCTCTCTGTCTGGCTAGTCACTTTCAAACTCCATTTTGCTCTCTCGACCACCTAACATACATAATCAAGCTAACATGTGACAAATTAAAACATCTGACTTGTTGTTTCATGTAAACCAGAAGAAGTGTTTGGAAAGTTCAAGGATGAACAAGGTCATATTAGGGAGGGACTAGCTACTGATGTAGAAGGAATGCTAAGTTTTTATGAATCTGCACATCTGAGAGTTCACGGAGAAGATATATTAGATGAAGCTCTTTCTTTCACTTCCGCTCACCTTGACTCTATGATCGTCCATTTGAATCCTTCTCTTGCTGCAAAAGTTAAGCACAGCTTAAGGCACCCACTTCGCAAGAACCTTCCAAGGCTAGAAGCTTGGCGTTTCATTTCTTGTTACCAAGATGATCCTTCACACGATGAAACTCTACTGGCCTTCGCAAAGCTGGATTTCAATATGCTTCAAAAGTTACACCAGAATGAACTCGGAAATATTTCTAGGTGTGTTTTTCTAAATTATATAATAGTGTGTCTTAATATATGTACTTTATTATGTTATGTGTGACTCCTCACACAAGTGATTGTTTTTGAACTCATAGGTGGTGGAAAGAACTGGGTTTCAGAACCAAGTTGCCTTTTGCTCGCGACAGATTGGTGGAATGTTACTTTTGGATTTTGGGAGTGTTTTACGAACCTCGCTATGTTTTGGCCAGAAGGATAACCACCAAAGTCATTTGTATCGCATCGGTCCTTGATGACATATATGATGTTTACGGCACACTTGAAGAGCTGCAGCTTTTCACCGCAGCAATTGAGAGGTTTACGTTCAACAAGTCTAAATTACTATCCCATTGAATTTTTTTTTGTAAAAAAAAAGCTCATGATTTCTTGAAAATATCAATTTTCAGGTGGGATATAAGTTGCCTGGAATTTTTGCCAGAATACATGAGATTTTGTTACCAAGCATTATTGGATGTTTATGAGGAAATCGAGCAAGAAATTAGTAAGCAAGGCAGAGAATTTTGCACCAAGTATGCCAAAGATGAAGTAAGACGTACTTCCATACTAATTCACCTATTTTTCTATTTAGGACTTCATAAATTATTGATTATTTTGTAATAGCGAATATATAACTAGTTGAATTCTTCTTATTAGTTCCATAATCAGTCAAATCTTAATTAATAATTTCCTAAAACTTTCCAAACAAGATATATTGGGATGGTTAATTATGATCATATCCATCTCAAGACGATCATTAATCTCTTTAAATTTGGTATATTAATTGCAAGATAATAATAATCCCATCATTGCTTTTACAATCGCACGCACAGATGAAAAGCTTGGTGCAAGCTTACTTTTTGGAAGCTAAATGGTATAATAGGAATTATACACCAACAATGGAGGAGTACATGGGCAATGCACTTATCAGTTCTGGATACCGTATGCTTGCAGCAACATCATTCATTGGCATGGGACCTATTGCTACAGAGCAAGTCTTCCAGTGGTTATCAAATAGCCCAAAAGTTGTTAGAGCTTCAGAGATCATTTGCAGGTTCATGGATGACATTGTTTCCAATGAGGTGCTCACAAGCGTCCAAAAATTCTTTAGACATTGTTTTATGTATAAAAGGGAATAATAATTTCGTGTGTTTGTGGCGTATTTGTTAATTAGGATGAGCAAAAGAGAGGGGACGTTGCTTCTGCCATAGAGTGCTACATGAAGCAACATGGAGTGGAGAGAGAAATTGCCATTGAAGAGTTGAAGAGGCAAGTGGTGAGCGCGTGGAAGGATTTAAATGAGGAACTGCTTGAGCCTACGCAAGTCCCAAGGCCTTTGTTGATGCGAATTCTAAACCTGACTCGCATAATGGATGTGCTTTAAAAGGATTCAGATGGCTACACTGATTCTGCAAAATCAACAAAACATCACATCACGGCCTTATTCTTGCAACCTTTTCCTCTTTAATTTCAAAGTGTGAGGATCACAGTTAGTTTTAAATTGAAGATAAAGCCTTAGATTAAAGAGTAAATGATGATTAAACTCTAAGGGTTATTATGTATCCCGTCAAATTGAGCCACATAAGTTCTTGGCACAATAAGGAGTATAGTTCAGAAAATTTGTGATATGCTCAAAGAAGTTACATAAACTACTTTGCATTGCATATGTTCAGAAATATTTATACATATCATTAGATTATATATCAATTTATAAGTAAGATAAATTGATTTTAAAAAATGATAAATATATTACTTTATTTAACTTTGTTATCAAAAAAGTTTGCTAGGACTCAGATTAATAACCGAAGGTAACATGCTTTTCCTCTTTCAAAGTGTGAGGGCGTAGGGGTTTGTTAATGATTGTTACTAAATTTATCAATGAATAGTAACGAGGTTATCAATAGTTACTACTGAAATATGGGATATTTAACCCAAGTGTATAATTCACTTTATTGAACAAATGAGGACTTACAATGCGTGTTACTACTCTTGTTGATGAAGAGTAATGGAGTTGTCAATGATTCCTATTGAAATATGAGATATTAACCCAAGTGTATAATTCACTTTATTGAACAAATGGAGACTTGTCAATACATTACACTTGCCAGTTTCTACTGAAATATGGGATATCAACCTAACGCTAAATTCATTTTATTGAATGAATGTAGATCAGTCGATGTGTGCTACTACACTTGCCAATGAAGAATAATGGAGTTGTTAATTATTCTTGTTGAATTAGAGGATATTAACCTAAAGCTATAACGCACTTTATTAAATGAATGTGGACCTGTTAATGCTTGCAACTAAACCTGTCAATAGAGAATAACGTAGTTGTCAATAAATGACCCATTACATGTCAATAATTATAAGCTATTCGTGACAATAAAGATGATGACACTACATTATTTATTTATAAAGATAAAATATACATAAGAATTACTGAAATATGAACTCATACAGTTGGCATTATTTGTCTTTTTATCTTCTAATTCTTCCCAGGTTTATTTAACCAGTTGAGTACCCTCTTCAAATTACGACTCAAATTTTTTCTCATTCATCTTATAAAACTCTCTTGTAAATAATGTGTATCCAAATAATTTAGACTGTCTTTCTCCTTCTTTACTTTTCTTGTTCTTCACCCACCTCTTCTTAACTCGAGAAAAATAACAACTATCATCACATCACAAGTTTCCATGTACGTGTCAATATGATGTACCAAACCTGTCAACAAAGTTAAATCACTTACTACTGAACAATCAGTGCTCAAGACCAAAGCATTGCAAATTCACAAGTAAAACAAAACTCCTAACTACAATAACAGTCAACAATTATTGATGCAATTAGTTGCAAAATTAAATAAACATTAAAAATAATGGGTATTCCCAGTTCAACAATTATGTGACTAATTACCTCAACACATGTTGGACTGGAGTGACCCAAGGGCTTAAATGGCAACTTATTTCATGCACCCATAGAACGAGTGTATCCAAGAATTAATAAGACTGTACATCTCTGTTCAAAACTTGTAGCTAGCAGTTATAAATTTAGCAAAATCATTAGAGGGTGTTTGGATTTAGGTAAGAATATGATATGATTTTTGCTTAAAGTTAATCCAAATATCCATCACTTGTGCACGTCAAATATAATAATGGGCTTATTTGGTGGAGCAATTGTAAAAGTCAAACGCATGTTCAACAGTATTTTTCTGCAAAATGAGATAATCTCTTTCATATATTTACCTTGACTTGCGTAAAAATATTTCTCTACCACGTTCCTAAATGGGCACAATGTTATTTTGTTTTCCTTGTCCGTGACTTTAGGCTAAGTCCGACCAAAGCCCCCATATGTATTCACACGGACGGTATTTTGCCGTAAATCAGAAGCCAAGCAAAGTGAAAAGGCAAATGGTATGTGTGAAAAGGCAAAGGGTATGTGTGTATCAGAATCCGTAATAAGAATAATTTCATACAAATCGAAATAAGTATATGAGATGGGTTTTATCTTAACCTGTATAAACATGATTTTAAACATAATTACCAAACATACAAGTTGTTCGCAAGATTACACTCTAACTAATTTCTTCCTATGGTTTAGTATATTGGATGTTTATTTATTAAGCCTTACTCTTCCAAGAAAAATTCAAACGAATCGACATGAGGTCGCTGCTACAATAGGTTGAAGTTGAAGATCTGAATTTCTGCAACTATATAAAGTTTATTAATTAAATCTAAAATGGGTCCATAGAGACATGTTTCAGATTTTTAATTTAGACTAAAGTATAATTTTAGTCCTTTATATTTCCGTCAGGTTTCATTTTAGTCATTTAAGTTTAAAAAGTGCACTTTTAATCCCTGAAACTTAACGCCGTTAGTTTCTCTTAATGGAAATTGTTGACTCATCAAATTTAATTGATGACTGTGCAATAAAATATTGACAAAACATATTCACATTTTAATTTTAATTTAATAATATAATGAATTTGATATTTTAAATTGTGTAAAATAAAAAGATTTCAAATAATAGTGGTAAGTTTAATGAGTTAGCAATTTCCGTTGAGAAATACTAACGGCGTTAAGTTTGAGGACTAAAAGTGCACTTTTTAAACTTAAATGACTAAAATGAAATCCGACACAAACATAAAAGATTAAAAGTATGCTTTAACCTTTAATTTAATTTGCACATGCGAGCACTGGTCGCAATAGCTGGCATCCTGTATTACTACGAAGGTCCGAATTACAGCCTGGATTTATTAAACAAACATTATCCAGTGCTAACATGTGGTCATCTCTTGCCCTTTGGAATAGAGAGGTGGTACGAGGGTGCTCACATAGTCACATGTATATACATGGTGAGATTTTCCCGACACAGTCCATCACCTTTTTTTAACTTTTTAAAACTTTCACCCATAATATTTTTTCAATTTAGACTTAAAATATCTTTTCTATTTTTTTCTTTCTTCTCTTTCCTAAAAATTTTGCTATAATTAAAACATGCTTTAGGTCAAACCAAACCTTTAAACATGACAGGCTTAGGTTTAAAAAAAGTTTGTAATAGGCTATAAACTATGCTTGGGCCTACTTGTTGCAATATAGGCCTGACCATTTAAAGTCAAAATCTCATCTTACTTGTTTCCACCCCATAATAGTAGGTCCAACTTTGATTTTTCACATTGTAATAAACTCATTCTTTCCACTAGAATCAATTTCTATTTGTTTATGTGAATTATTCCTTAGTCATCAATGTCTAAAAATAGATGTATTTTAGTTAATATAAATTAAAAACATCATTCATGTAAAGGTGATAAAACCGGAGTAAGGTAAGCAATTATTTTATGAATAAAATATACTAAATCTTGCAATAAAGTAACAGTTAATTTAGTGATTATGTATGTTGACTTTATATGGCAAGGAGAGTGGTGTGCCTATTACTTTATACATAGAATAGAATATTATGATCGAAGCTAAGTCATGGAATCAGGAGAGATGCCTTGTTGATAACATTGAAAGCTTTACGATTGAAGCCAGCCGCTGGAACACTAATGTCTTTGGCAACATCAGTAGGAAAAAACGGAACCTCAGGAATCATATTAATGCAATCCAGTAAAAACTTGAGAGGCTCCCCCTCTCTGCTTCCCTTGTTGAGCTTGAAAGATCATTACTCTTGGAATATGAGAACGTATGCTTGTAGGAAGAGATGTTATGGATGCAGAAATCAAGAAGTCAGTGGATCAAAGATAGTGACAGGAATACCAAATACTATCACACCAAGGCTCTGGCTCGAAGGAGGCAAAGCAGAATTCTTCTTCTTAAGGATAACTTGGGTATATGGGAGGCTGACCAAGCGAAACTTGCTCACATGGCGACAACGTACTTCCAGGAGCTCTATGCTTCAGCCGGAAGCAACCCCACTTTCAAGTACTCGGGTCTTTTCACTCCAATTCCTCAACTTTGGCTAACTAACTTGGACAGGCCCATCACCAAAGAGGAAACTAGGAAAGCTCTGTTCGAAATGTACCCTCTTAAGTCGTCAGGGGCATATGGACTCCATGCAATGTTCTTTCAAACTCAATGGGACATCTTGGGGGACAATGTATTTGTAAAAGTTCAGAAGGTGTTTAATGGAGGTTGCCTTGATCCTCAATTTAATGGTACGCTCATAGCCTTAATCCCTAAGGCTGATCACCCTCAGGCCTTGAAGGAGTTCAGACTCATAAGCCTTTGCTCAACAATCTATAAACTTCTAACTAAGGTCATAGCCAACAGACTCAAGCCAATTCTGTCGTTGCTCATCCAACCGCAGCAAGTGAGTTTCATTAAAGGAAGGAACATAACAGATAATATTATCATAGCCTAGGAAGTGATTCACTCGATGCGAATAAAGAGCGGGAAGTTAAGCTGGATGGCGACAAAAATAGACCTTGAAAAGGATTTTGACAGGCTGAGTTGGGATTTTATAGCAAACACCCTTGCCAATGCAAGAATACCAGAGCGCCTCCAATGTCTAATTATGCATTGTGTCACCACTTCTTCCATGCAAGTAATGTGGAATGGCCAGCCATCTGTTGAATTCAGACCTCAGCGTGGTATTAGGCAAGGTGACCCGCTCTCTCCATACATCTTTGTTCTCTGCATTGAACGCCTTTCGCAAGCCATCTGCCACGAAGTGCATCATGGCTTTTGGAAGCCAATCCAACTAAGGAGGAGAGGTCCAAAACTTTCGCATCTTTTCTTTGCAGATGATCTTCTTCTCTTCAACTATGCTGATATTGCTCAGTCATTCTTGATGTTACAATTGTTAGAAGAGTTCTGTCAATCTTCTGGGCTGCGGGTCAACAAAGATAAGACAAGAGTATTCTTTTCACAGAATACTTCTGGCCATAATGCTAGTGCCATATGTTCCAGGCTAGGATTTAAGAAAACGGAGAATTTGGGTAGGTACTTGGGGGTCCCGATCATTTACAAGAGAGCGACCAGAGAAACCTATCGCTACCTTGAAGAAAAAGTGCAAGCTAAGTTGCAGGGATGGAAGAATCACGCTGGCCCAAACTGTGTTATCTATGATAGCATACTATTCTATGCAAACGATGCGGCTGCCTCAGGCTATCTATGCAAGGATACAGAATCTCATCAAACAGTTCATTTGGGGTTCTACCGAGCAACGCAGAGGGATACTGTTAGTGAAGTGGGATAACATGTGCCAACCAAAGCGGAACAGAGGTTGTGGGCTGAAGGATCTTTATGGGCAGAACTCAGCTTTTTTGATGAAATTGGCCCATGCTATACATACACAGCCGAGCTCTTTGTGGGTCCAGGTCCCTTTGGTCTAAGTATGAATGGCATGAAGGACAGCAACATATCCGGATTCGTAATTCTTCCCACCTATGGAAAAGCCTTGCAGCTGTATGGGGAGAACTCAACCTTGGTCATAGATGGCATGTTGGCAATGGTGAGACTGTTAGATTTTGGGCTGACAATTCAATTGGGGACTTGGGACCCCTCTCTCATCATCCAATCAAGGCTCCCACACGATTCCCTTATGCATTTCATGAAGACCAAACCTCCCCAGAGGTGTGATGGTTATGACAGTATCATCTGGTAAAAGAGCAAACAGTTCACAGTTAACACTACTACAGAATATATTTTTAGCGTCTGAAATTTGCGTCCTTTTTTCTAAAAAAGGGAGTAAAAAATGAGGCGGTGGCATTTTTGAAATTTTGGACTCCCATTTGACGCCCTATAGTGATATAGGGCGCCAAAGGGGAGCCTTTTGGCGCCCTATATGGGAGATAGGGCGCCAAAAGTCTAACCTTTACTGTTAAAGGCGTCCTACCTATACCTTTTGGCGCCCTATATTAAAGGTAGGGTGTCAAAAAAGTGCCTTTCAGCGCCCTGTACGATATAGGGCGCCAAAAGTGCTCCTTTTCCATTATATTTCATTGCCTCATGTCTCTACGCCCCTTGCTCGGTCCCCAAACCCTTCTTATTCACGCCACCGGTCCCCCAAACCTCGCGCTGTCTCTCCATCGCCGTCACCCTCGCTTTCTTCTTCACAGGTATCTGTTTGGATTTCTTCTTTGTTTTCGTTTTGCCTCTGTTCCGTCGGTTTCATTTTCGCTTCTGTCTAGAGAGCACTTTTTTCGTTTTGTTTTTGCCTCTTATTTCGGCTCAAACTGAAATAGGAGTGACTGGGATCGGGATCCAAGAGATGAAAGCAGAGTCTCGGGACACGACGGCGTTGCAGCTGGAGAAGAGGAACGAGGAGTTGGAGAAGGAGCTGAGGCAGAGCAAGGGCAGGAAGGAGCTCATGAGCGTGAGCTTCAGAGCGTGTGGGACAAGCTCCGGGTGGCTGAAGATACCGAGGAGAGTTTCTGCTCCCAGCTCCGGTCAGATTCGCTTCAAGACAAGCAAAGATTCAAACTTCATTATAATTTTCTAGCTTATTTGGCGAGCAAGGAATGAGCACATGCATGGGGGTAATGAGGTTAGATATGGGCAAATATTCGCGCAAGCAAAAGCCATCCACCACTGTATTCTTCGCTCGAGCACTAAAATGAGTGGAGTGAATTTAAACAGTAGATGTGAAGTTGACAAACGACCTCCTTCTGAGAATATTTTAGATGGTATACGAGTCATGGTGGACGGTGCCTACTCCTATGCTTCTGATACCACAGCTTGTGGCGGCATCCTAATGAATGGGAGAGTTATTTTTGAAGGCTTTATTATGCGTTTGGATCATGGGGATTGTCTTACTACGGAATTATGTGGCTGCTTAATGGGGCTTAAAAGAGCATGGGACTATGGAGTAAAGAAGCTTACTTTAACCTCAGACTCAATGGAAACTATCGGCCTCCTCCAGAAGGAGGGCAAATGAAGCTACAGATTGTATGGCAAAGAATGCACTCGGTAGTGCTCTTGGACACCACATCCTTAATGGACCCTCTACGGTTGTTTTTCTGAAGGCAGTGGGTGTCACTTAGTTTCCTCTTTTTTGTATTTATTTTTTCTTTGTTTTATTTCCGTTTGTATAAAAAAAATGATAGACATGGGAATTTCATAATATATTATAATTAAGTAATTTATTTAGATTTTTCAACCGCCTTAAAAATATTAAATACTTCTTGTATTGAGAACAGAAGTAATATTATTTATTGAGCGCAAGCACATGTAAGTGAATGTTTCATGCTTATTAACGTGGAATAATAGAAAAGTTTATTTATTGAGCACAAGCACATGTAAGTGAATGTTTCATGCTTATTAACGTGGAATAATAGAAAAGGCTAAAATATACAAAATATCATTTAACTTAATTTGGATCATAGTTGTATTTAAAGACATTAATATTTCATATTTTAATTATCAAATCTCCGGCTGTTAAAAATCACACTTAGTTTTTTTGTATATCTTAGTTTTTATGTTTTTAATTATCTTGGCATTTGAGTTTTTGACAAATAATTTTAAATATATTATACTTTTATCTAAAATATTTTATGGTCAAATAAATATTTTAAAGTATTTCACAATTTTAAGACTTTTTATTTAAAAAGACATGGTAAAATAAATATTTTAAATGTTTTATAAATTATTTTATATTTTTAAGAATTTTACATATTCTATTTAAAGTGATTAAAACATACTTAAAAATATATTTTGAATGACAAGTGTTACTATTTAAATGATGTTGTATATAACAAAAAATATAAATATGGTGTAATAAAAATCATTAAATTTAATGATGATTTTGATGGTAGAGAAGTTTATAATCAAAATATGGAATACAAGGCCTTTAATTTAAACATTTAGAGTTGGGATGTGATGTGCAATTAACTTAGAATAACTCAAAATTTAGGAAGGTTTTATATAATTTAACAAATGAAAAAAATGATAGAAATCCTAGGAAACCAGATCGAGATCCAAACTAATTAACCAATGCACAATATGGGGTTCTATTTATTTATTGGGAAAATGAATCTTATATCCTAAATGATTAACTTAAATACAGTGCAGAGGCAAACATTGTTTCCAAATGAGTTGTAAAATGTAAATATGAAAGTATTAGTTACAAATCGAACATCAAGTCTCTCATAAGTGTAGGAATCAATTTTATATTTTTATTTTGAGTAAATGTGTAAATTAGGAACGAAGTTATTAGTGTGGAGCACTTAGCATAATTAAATTTTTAAGGGAATAAATATAACAATAACAATTCATAAGGGTGCAAATTTAACAATGCTATTAACCTTAACTCTATTAACCAATTGGTATATTTTAGATTCTAACGCTTCGTTTTGGGATCATTTAGATAATCAAAACTATTAATTTTTTCTTAACTTCATTCATGAAAGTTGCTCTAAATAATTTTTCTTTCTAATGTTAATTAAAAATACTCCTTTTTGTTTAAATTTTTTATAATAAAAGAAAGAAAAAGTTAAAAAAGGGAATAGTTTTTATTACAATTAGAAAGATGAAATTATTTAGAACAACTTTCATGAAGGAATTTAAATAAAAAGTAATAATTTTAATTATTAAAATGATTATAAAACAAAACCCTACACCCTAGCTAAAATAGTAAAATACACTATCTGGTTAATGAAGTTAAAGAAAGTTAACGATGTTACTAAATTTACACCTTTAAAAAGTTAATTGTATCGAGTATTCCTAGCCAATAACTTTGTTACTACATTTGCACCTTTGCCCATTTATTTTTCATCAAAAGTTGTAGCCACAACGAGATCCACGGGATTGTTTATACCAGCAAGAACATGCACACTTGCATCTACACACACACATGACAACATAATACAGGACAGGTTCTATGATATGCAAAAAAAAAAAAAAAACAGAGAGCCAATTCTCCAAGCAAAGCCTCCACTAGCCAGCACAATGGCCAGCACAATGGAACAGAGGCTAAAGCTGTTTGGATTGAAGGTGAATTGATCAGATTTTACCAAATGCATTTGCGGCACTTCAGGGGATATAGTGATATTCTTAAACTTTTATTGAGTTAATTGCATTAATTATGATTAATGATGATTACATAAAATTAAAATTAATTAAGGATAAAATGGCATTAATTATGATTGATTATGATTGATGGCTTGGATGTTTAATATGGATTTTTTTCTTTTCATGGCAAATCTTGGCTAGTTTTATATTTCTCCAATTCAACAGTAATGGCAGGAGCTTAAGTCTTCGAAGGGGAGCTTTAGTTACTTTTCTGTCCAATGATTTTTAACAAATCCTAGGTCTTAGGATAGTGAAATAATCATATTTTATTAAGTGAAATTATAGCATTTTAGGGGATTTTAGTGATATTATTAGGCTTTTATTGAATTTAATTACATTAATTATTATTAATTATGATCATATGAAATTAAAGCCAAATGAAAGTATTTTGGAAGAAATTGGAATCAAAAGATTAAAAATAAAAAATGCAGATAAGAACCAAACTCAAATCCATTTATTATATTATATATTATTTCGTTTCATTTTATCATCATCATCCTTCTTTTAGGTTTTTCCTGTCATACATACATACGACACATCCATTCATTTCCAGTGGAGGGCGCCGCCTGGAGCTTCAATTATTATCCCAAGCCGCCACTATTCAGTACCTCCGCACATATCCATTCGACCCATTCATTCCACGCACAACCTGGAGCTCCTTGATTTTTATTCATCCAATTCCATCCATTGATTCACGCCGCTGGGAAGGAGAGAAGCCACCACCGTTCATTTATTCATCCGTTCACAGGCTCACGCAGATATTCATTGATTCCGCCTTCATGAAAGCCACTGCATGGAGGTCCTTCATGATTATTCAACACGCCACCTGGGGCTTCATTCGTTGTCAAATGCCCAAAGCTGTTCCAAGACCCACCATCCCGAGAGTTGGTTATTCATCCATGAACGGTTAGATTCATTGGCGGATTCAGGACCCTGACTCAGGATGCAAACTATTTTTTGAGAAGATAAGTTGGACTTATTCTTAATATCTTTTGAGAAGAATTTGAACAAAAATTTAGTTGCTTCAAAATTAGCAAATAAGTGGGTGCAAAATAAATCACATAGTATTAATATATACCTAATTTTCTAGAAGTTAGAGGGTGCGGTTGAACTTGTTGAATATAATGCAGATTCGCCCTTGGTTAGATTCGTTATCCATCGGTGATGAAGAAACTAACCTGAGTTCTTGAGCAATTAGGGGAGTTCTTTGTTTTTAATTTGACTTCCAATCTCTATATATGTAAATTGTAATTCTAGGTCGTTAAAATTTATGATTTATATATATATGGAAGATTATTATGATCGGTTGATGTAATCTGGATTGTGATGCTTGTGTTAGATTGGTACTTTGGATTGTAATTAGAGTATAACACTTTTGTTATTCAATTGATTCTTTTTATTCTCTTGAAATCAATTGATTTGCTAGGTTTCTAGGAATTAATTGGAGGTAAAAAGGCTCTTTTATAAATTTAACACGAGCTAAGTACTAAGATATTCATAATTGAGTATAGGTTTATATTAAATTAAAAAGTTAAAAATATTGATTAATAAGGGTTCTTGTTAATCCTTGTGATTAATTAAAAAAAGAACTTAATATTAAAATTGGATAAGGAATGTTAGTGGATTCAATCACCTAGGATATTCATTATATCAAATTTAAGTGCATTCATTTAGTTTAATTATTTAGTAAAATCACATTTAATAATTCATGGTTAATTGGTTATTTACATTAAATTAATTAAAAATTAAATATAGGCTCCACATAGAGATCGGCCTAGATTAGTGCTACTATATTGCATTTAACTTAGTTTTTATTTGATTGCCCTTACGATAAGGCTCATCAGATATTTTTCTGATTATTGGAACAATTTTCATTGTTAAATTTGATTATATTTTAGAAATTATTGTGGCTGGATTATTGTTTAATATTGGATATTGGTTCGATTATAGCTTTAATTTCAACCATAATGTTGTGGTATGACATTTAACTTATAGTTAATATTTTGTGATTTTTGAAATAATCATATTTTATTAAGTAAATTTGTAGCATTTTAGGAGATTTTAATGTGATTATTAGGCTTTTATTGAGTTTAATTGCTTTAATTATGATTAATGGTGATTATATGAAATTAAAGTCAATTAAGGCTATTTTTGGAAGAAATTAGAATCAAAAGATAAATTTTAAAAAGTGCAAACAAGGATCAAAATCATAAATCCATTTATTCTATTATTTTATATTTATTTTATTTTAATTAGGCCATGATGTGAGAGGGGGACTGAAGCTTTATTGGGCCACAAGCATTGATTATCAAATCCGTTGGGCCCACTAGCTTGGTGCCATACATTCATTCTCTTTTGGGCCGCTGGAAAGAATCTAATCACGCAGAAGGGCAGCCACCATGCATTCATCCAGCCACTACATCCAAAGGGAGCACCGCGCACAGATTATTGATTCCACGCCTCATTCACGCCGCCTGATTATTCATCCACCTTCATTCATTCAACCCTCACTAGCCGCCACTTTCATACCCAATCATTCATATTATCGCACAGCTCCAGTACACGCGGCCGCCAACCATTCATCTTTCATCCATTCATTCACAGCTACACGCACAGGAGAGCAGAAGGAAGTAGACCCAGTTGTCGTGAGCCACTGTGCAACCATTATCTTCGTCTCCCTCAGTTCGTCGTTCTGCTGCAACATCAAGCCAGTTCCGCCACTGTTGCTCCAGCTTCGTTCCACGATGAGGATGGCTGCAGTGTCTAGGCTGATGGAACTTTCCATGGCAACTCTTGGCTGGGTTTACAATTCTTCAATTCAACAACAACGGTACGGGCTCTGTTTGGATAGCCCGTTGGGAGAATGGACACAGATTCCGAGGTAAATGTGTGAGAGGAATTTTGTCTTGGTAAACGCATGAATGACTTTTGATTGCCCAAACGGGCTAACCAAACAGAGTAACGAGCTTGAGTCTTCAGAGGAGAGTTTTAGTTGCTCTAGTTTTCTGCCTAATAATTGTTTAACAATTCCTAGGTTTTAGGATAGTTTTTCTAATTGTTGGAACAATTTTAATTGCTTAAGTTGGATATATTGTTGAAATTATTGTGACTGAAATTATTGCTTGGCAATTGATATTGGGCTGACAATAGCTTTAATTTCAAGTATAATATTGTGGTATCACATTGTATTGAATTTCGTGCTAATATATTGTGATTTTCTAAGGTGGCTTAGAATCTTGGATCGAAGTATCTTTTGTTAGTTTTAATTCTATTATTTGAATTCAAGAGTTACAATTAAACAGTGATTTTATTATCCTTAATTCCATTTTACTATTCTAGTGGCAGTTAGTAAATTGGAAATTTGGAAAATATTTGGTGATAATTCGAGGTAGCTCGGTTGTTGGATTAAAGCTTAATTATAATTCTTAATTCATGATTTTAACTCCCATATCTATTGAAGTGATGATTGCCTGTGTTGTTGAGTTGGATGATTGATTATTATTATTGTTATTCAAGTGTTTCGTTTCTATTTCTTTTACCAAAATTTATTTCAATTATTTTATTTAAAAAATCAAAAAGAAGTATTCTATTTTTAGTTTAATTCATAGCATTGATTTAGAAATTTCTCAAATCAATTTTCACTCTAGGTTACTTGCATTCAGTTATTAGGAATTAATTTCGTTATTTTTCGGCCCCTTAAAGTGAACACGACATGGACTGGTGCTATTTTACATTAATTCGGTTAAATTATTTTGACGCGGTTCTAGGCGACTAACGGTCTATCCGTCAATTTTCTAAGATAGCTTGTAATTTTGAATCACATTATTTCTTTGTTAGCTTTAACTCTGTTATTTTGAATTTAAGAGTTACAATTAAGCATTTGTTGTTATCATCCTTAATTCCATTTTGCTATCTGGTTGCAGTTAGCAATTCGGTATTTTTTGAAAATATTTGGTGACAAATCGAGGTGACTCGATTGTTGGATTAAAGTTTAATTATAATTTTTAATAAATTATTTTAACTCTAGTATCCATTGAAGCGAGGATTATCTGTATTGCTGAGTTGGAGGATTGATTATTATCATCATTTATTCATGAGGTTCCTTTATATTTTTCTTTCTTTTTACTTCATTTTACCATAATTCATTTTAATCATTTTCGTATAAAAATATCAAAAAGAAATATTTTGATTTTAGTTTAATTCATAATAGTCACTTTGAAATTCCTCAAATGAATTTTTAGTTAAGGTTGCTTGCATTTATTTACTGAGATTTAATTTCATTTTTGGCTCCTCAAAGTGAATACAACTCGAATTGTAGCTATACTACATTAATTTGGTTAATTTTTTTATGGGAACCTAAGGCGACTAATGTTCTGTTCGTCAGAAAGCCACAACAAAACATTAGAATTTGTCCAATCCCTTCCTTGTATCTATTGAAGGCTTTTAAATTGTGTAATCAAGAAGTATACATTTCTTGGAGCATTTTCTTTTCTTTTCTTACTCGATTTTAAGAAGCTAACAATTACGATCTCTTTCCTCTACTGGTATTCATATGATTGGCTTTTTCAACACAAACGTGAGCTAGCGCCTCTACATACTCTTGGCTTTCTTTCTCACTCTCAGTTTTTCTCTCAAGTTTCTAATTTTCATTTTTCAAATGTATATCTAATGGTGATTTCTGACTATCAATTTATAAACATTTAGAGCTTATTCCTTTGAATTTTGAAACCTATTTTTTTATCTATTTCAAAATTCAAATCTTATTAGAAACTATTAAATACAAGAAATTAAATAAAGATGGTTTTTATCTAAATTTGTAAATATAAATTTAACCAACTTGTTTAATTTGGATAAGGAGTCAAATAAGGATAAGATTTAATTTATCTCTATGAATGAAAATAAGATATAATAACAAGATAGATCAATATTTAATCTATCTTTATAAATTAAATCCAATATTTTATTTTTTTAAATCAAGATTTAATTTATTCTTATAAATTAAATCCAAGATCTTATCTTTTAAATCAACATTTAATCTATCTTTAAAAATCAAGACTTAATCTATCTTTAAATCAAGATTTAATTTATCCTTATAAATTAAATCCAAGATCTTATCTTTTAAATCAAGATTTAATCTTTCTTTAAATCAAGATTTAATTTATCCTTATAAATTAAATCCAAGATCTTACCTTTTAAATCAAGATTTAATCTATCTTTAAATCAAGATTTAATTTATCTTTATAAATTAAATCCAATATCTATCTTTTAAAAGAAATCCAAGATATTATATCTTTATCATTTATATAATATATATAAATGAATTTATATATACATATGTATATATCCTCCCAAGAATATTCATTGAAGCTTGATTCAATGAATTTGGGCATTTCAACTTGTGTTTGACCATTTTGTGTGCAACCCTATATGCCCATACGGAGTTGGCAGTGGACTAGTTACTATACTAGCCCACAAGTCGTAAGCAGCATCTAGTGAGACATTATGATTATCTAATTCACATTATGATATGTAAACCAATACAAATTATCATACAACCATGTCACGTCCATTTGGTTACATGATATTTTGGTTAAGGATGAGGCATGAAGATTGTCATTATCCTATTTCTGACAATTGCTTTCTCGATTCTTGAGTGGTTTGACTATAGATATGGCACTTCTTTTTATCATAGTATGACCATACATTTCTCAGACTCACTCATCGAGGGACCCAACAATATATCTCTACTAATGTGACGGACAAATCTTATCTTAACCATTCATATTCCTATGTACGGGGATTCACCAAGCCCGAGCATAGCCTTTATCATCACTCGGTCAAAAGTGACTATTGTCTAGGTCAAAGCTGAGCGACTTTCTTGTAGGAATCCATGATGATCTCAAGTCAAATGATACAATGATGTAGTTGTTTGTGAGATAAAGATTATGACACGAATCCACGGAGCTATCTCACAGTGGGTCGATCCAGCATTTTATACTCTTACAAGTACATATGACTTTGAATAGTATCTCTATGCATTTCAAAGTCATAATGGCCTTATTTTGTCTTTGCCCCCATGCAAATGAACGGCCATCAACGTTTAGAATAATCACTATGATTTATCTAAAGGCAATTTATCATAACAAAACATGCAAAGAATATGATAAAGAAAATTTCATTAATTAAAATATTCAAAGTACAATGATTGATTCTAGGGCACAATTTCCAACAAAAGCTCTTATTGCCCATGCAAAATATTGACCCCTAAAAACTTCAATCAAATTTGTATGTGAGGAAATAACTAAGGCCTGGTTAGTTTGTTTCCTTGTTTCAGTGTTTTCTGTTTCCTTGTTTTTAAAATTGTTTTATAAAACTATGTCAACAACAAGTTTTAAAAATAAAAGGTAGAAAAATTTATTTGGATGAAAGTTTTTAAAAATTATATCTGAAAGTAAAGATAGTCAAATGGGAGGTTGAACTTTTAATGATAAATTGTTAAACGAAAAAAAACTATAGGCTGAAAATAAATGGTTCTCCAATTTTCCCAAGCAAATACAAAGAAATGCGAAAACAAAAATTTTAGCAAAGCCTACTTATAAAAGGAAGAGGGGCATGCACCAAATTAAAGGGACCTATCTCAACTCATCAGAATAATCAACAACTTTAGCAAATCCAGTTTTGTACATGTGAATTCTTTTTAGTGATTTTAATGGTTAGTTGTCTTAAATTTTTTTTATTGTACTGTTAACTACATGAACTTACCTTTTTACATAAATTATTCTACTTCAATTTTGCATTTACTTTCCTTGAAACAAACCCCCCAAATTGAATTTCCATTCATCTAGGTTAGTTTCCATTTACATCATGAAAATTGATCTTTGATTCATCTGCACAATCCTTGTACTGTATATTGCATTATAGTTAGCTCAATTGCATTTAGAGATTACCATCTTGCATTCTCGTTTATGTTATTTTATTGCGTCTTTAATCGTACTAGAAAATTGAAGCTTTGAAAGATCACAACCTGCTCTAAGAAAGTAATTAGTTGCAACGATCCTTTACCATACAATAATTAACCGGACTTAGCTTAATTAATTGATAGCCAATACAACTAAGGCTTCATCATCCTCCAAGTTCAGTAAAAGAGGAATGATGAAAGAAGATCTAGACAACCATAATCACAAACAAACATAAATCGGAGAATGATACAAACTCCCATGGATTTGATCAAACCAACAACAACAACTACATGAACAATCTCACAACCAAATCAAAACCTCCAATATTACAAACCCTTTGATCACAGATTGGGAAGATACCTGCCCGAAGAGATCTATCAATTCAAGACTCTTGGACTCCATGAGTATAACGCATGAAGAGATCCATCAACGGCCACATTTCTTCAGTTGCAACTTATTTGTCCTTGGCCGAGAAAAAAGCCGAGAAAAATTGGTTAATTTGCCTATCTCACTCGAGAGTGGCCGAAGCAGATATACAAAGATAGGTATTGGTATAAACGAAAGCACACAAATGAAGATAGGAACCCACTTCAGGACATTGTCATGATGAGAGCCATTGCTACGAGTTCTGGCATTAAAATACATGATGAATGCACTACTAAATGACACCATCATGCTTATTATGGAGATCAATAATGTGACTAATCCAAATATCAACTTCATGGGCAATGAACTGTAGTGAAAATCATGTTCTGCATGGCTTGAGATAAGGATGGAGAAGAAAATAAACATGGAAGTTGAGGATGATATCATTGCAATTGCATCAAATATGGAAAATATCATGAACCACATTTTGTCATCCTCTAAGTAGTGAGGGCTTCCTTTATCGTCCGTAACCCCACCTGGTATACTGAATGTAGCAGTAAACACTCCAGTAGTTATAAAAGTTGAAACAATCATGCAACAATTTGTTGTGTTCTCCGTCCATGATTGCGCTTCTTTTACCAATTCTTTATGATTCTTTGTGAATAATTGGTGAGGAGTCAAGTCTTGTGAGTTCTTCTCCTCTATGAATGATGGAGGAACTATCTTCTTCACAGCCTACCATGTTAAAGGATATGCATATATGATAATATCAATATAAAGTACTAAATATATAATAAGTTACCGTATTAATTAAAAGCTATTGCTCATTTCTCAAGAGTAAGGACGTGCATGCACACGTGTGCTTGTCCTTTTTTTTTTTTGTAAGTAAAGGAGAAAAAAGAAATATTTATATGTAACAAATTACCTCAAACCATAATAATTCAAGAGTCATCCGAAATGCTGCTCCAAAAACTAAGTTTGGTTCATCGTTTAGTGGTGACGTTGCAGCCATGTGCAATAAATTGCCATCAACAGATTCTCTATTTTGCAATTCTCTATTTTGCAATGAATTGCCTCCATCAGATATAACACTATAATGTACTATTATATCTTTGACTGAGCCTATGCCACGTATGAAGTTGAAGATATCAGCTTGACGATGCAAAACTGCAATGTGAATTATGCTTCCCTTCCTTTCATCAACTTCCCACACCAAATAAGGATAGGTACTTATGAGCAAATCTAGAAACTTGAAATTCCCAACTTTTGCAGCATTAAATACTGCATGTGGAGTTCTTATTTCTTTAATGACCTCACTGTGACTTTTCTTAAGAAATATTTCATTCCACAAGTATCTCACGAGCTCATATTGTTGAGTTTGCTCCAAACCTAGGAAACACAATATAACGATTAAATTAGCTGAGAAATTAAGTCAAAACTGAAGACTTTGAAAGAAAATTCAAAACAATATTATCAATAAAAAAGTATACGTCTGTTGATTCAATCGTATCACCACCTGTTTCTGATTAGAGTTAAATCTACAGCCATAAGTGCAAATCTATAGCTTGACTAAAACTATCAAACCATAATGGATTTAATTCTTTATCCGCCAACAACGTTTCGATAAAAAAACATGGGATATTTATTGGGTTCTAATGATATTGTTTTTAACACCAATCAACATCATTAATTAGCTTCAAAAGCAACTGCTATTAAAGTTGATAGATCTACGGATATGTAGGAAGTGCTAAAAGAAAAGGAAAAGAATTGACATGCCTAAAGGCCTTCCAGACAATATCTGCAATATCCCCTCAAAAGCTTGAACTTGCTCCTCCTTCAACAACTTCAATGCTAAATCTGGGCAAATGAATCAATATAAATAAAAGTGGTGTGTGTATATATATATATATATATATATTTGTGTCAGATACAAGTTAATTCTACTTCGAATTATAAACTTGTCCAATTTTGCAGTCTCTTGTGTATATATTTACCATAGATTCTGGCATTGACACAGATGAAGAACAGTAAATCCAAGTCATATTCAGATTTCTCAGTAGGTGCTAATTTTCCGTATAGATATTGTGTCATTTCACTTTTTCCTTGTAAAGCAGCAACGTGAAGTGGTTTGACATGTTCGTGGCGGCCCTCTTTTTTTAGCAAGTATGGATCCTTTTCCCACATAATATCAGCAATCTCCTTATTCCCAGATGCTACAGCGAAGACAAAGGCAGTGTTTTTGTCCACGTCTTCTGATTCCAAGCAATCCTTTATCACGTCTTTTGATTCCGAGCAATCTTTTATATCATAGTCGTCCTTCAGATAATCCAACAGCTCCCGCACAAAACTAACCTGGTTTGCTTGGGTGGCCACGTGAAGGATGGTCTCCTTCCGATTGGTTAAGTCAGCTAGTAGTAGATCATACCTATCTTTCGGTTGTTTCGATTCTAAGATTCTCTTTGCTGCTTTCCATTTACCATCCTTTGCTTTTTCGTACAGCTGTAGGTATGTTTCTCTATCCTCTGCCGAAACTGACCAACATGAATGAGAGATATGAGTTCCAAATTAGATGAAGAGTGAGCTACTAGTTAAAAGGAAACCTCAATTTTCTTGGCAAAAAAAGACAGCGTCATTTATTTTTTATGCAAAAAATGTTAGATGAGTTGCTTACAGATCGCTCACTGACAAAATTCTTACATCGGTACCAATATCTGAACTCATGAACTTTTCAGTTGTAAGTTAATTCTTTACCAACTAGAGAAACCTTTGTGGGCAAAGACAATGTCATTAACTACTACCTCCCTCTACTCTTTGATATAAAATCAGTTGTATTTTTTAGGATATTAAGGAAGTTAAATATATTACTTTAAAGTATTTATATTCATTATTTTTCTTTAAATTAATTTTTCTGATTTATAAACTAATATATAATATAATGATACACGTGAATAAATATTTATAAGTAATATATTTAACTTCCATAATCTCCCAAAAAAATCAACTAACTTCTTACATATTAAGTGGCACATGCACTATTTACAATGCCAATGTAGAAAGAGAGAGAACCTTCACGACCGTGAAGCGGAGGATCTTGTGTGGAACCACCATTTCCTCCCGCGGATCCCCTTAAAAGCAAACATTAATTCAAAAGTTAGTTGAAGTCTTTATTGATATAAATAAGATCTTTTGTTCTGAATTCCAATTTTTCACAAAGTATCTTAATTAAATTCAGTACTACTGAGTTATAAGTTAGATCAGAGCATTCTAAATTGTAAATAAAAATGGTTATAAATTAAGTATTATTTCAATATACATATATATGTATGTTTTTAATGAAAAATAACTTATTATTTTTAAATGTGATATATTGCATAGGACCTTTTGAAATTAAAAATTATTCAATAAAGATGAAATTTATTTATAGTAAATAATATTTTTCATTTACAATATGTATGTATTTGTTTTATTGAATATATTTAATTAGCATAGATATGCTTATGAATGTGAAAAATATGATAAGAGAGATTACCCAGGGACACCTGAATTTGATGGCTGAATATCCGGCGAGTTGTATGGGTTCCCAGATCCTAAACAAAATCAAGATACATATTGAAACACAAACAAAAACTGAACCAATTCTATATATGGACTGCAAAAATCATTCTTCTTTTAAACAATTCAGAGTAACAGTGATTATGAAGAAATGTAAAAAAAAGAAACTGCAGCAGTAAGAGAATAATATGAAGAAAAGGAAAAAAATGGATTCGTAAATCCTTACGGTTTTGCCTTAATTCTCAACAAAAAAAAATTGGAAAGGAGGATTAGCAGTTGGAAGAATGAGTTGAGTGTAGGTGTTAGTTGATCACGTGAATTCTTTTTTCCGTTTGTTTTACCAATTCTTCGTCGTACTCGCTGTGAATGGTGAAGAATTTGAGAGTTATTTGGTGATTGGGAGTGATTTCTCAAATTTTGAGCATTTGGGAGCTTATTATTAATCCACTTAACTTCCAAGCCGTAATTTATTGACATCTACTTTGAGAGTTGTGTCATCCTCCAACTCGCTAAAATTAAATTATTAAAGTTCAGGACCCTATCCAGAAGAAATGAATCGTAGGGACCTGATACGAAATTGAGATAAACTATAAGGACTGTGAATTAATTCTTCGTTGAAAAACAACTAGTGTGTGTGTGTGAGGGTGGAAGGGAGAGGGAGTACCTTGATTTGGAATGACGTTTTGCTGAGGTGGTGCTGATGAAGCTGAGGAACGTTCATGTCCTGCCGTTGGTTCCCTTGAAAATGAACATGAGTTCAAAAGTTAAGTCCTTTCAATTTAAATAATATCCTTCTTCTCAGAAAATGAGATTCTCTCTTTAATTTGTTATGATAGAAACATTTCATTATCATGTAAACTCGATGATGGAGTCCCAGGAGAGTTGTTGTCCATGCTCCCAGATTCTAAACAAGATCAAAACACCAGCAGAAATTCAATACACTAGATATTCCAAGTCGGCAAAAGTCATTCCCCTTTCATAAACAATTGAAAATAACATTACTAAAGAAATAAAATAAAGCTGCCGCAGAAACAGGTGAATATATATATATATATATATATATAAACAAATTCAAGATGCTCTCCACGTCGTGGTCGCTGTTATCAAAGAAGGAAAATAAACCAACACACGCTTTATAATTTTTCTCTAAATTATCCCTATAATTGTATATAAAAACTTATATTAATTTCTATGATGTGACACTTACGGTGTACATGATTAAAAATGATGTTATAGAAAAATTAACACACGTTTGTTATAATTTTGAGCATTGAAAGCTTATTAGTAACCCCTCTAAGTTCCAAGTCATAATTTATTCACATCTACTTTGAGAGTTGTGTCATACTCCAACTCGTCAAAATTAAAGTATTAAAGTTAAGGATCCTATTCAAAAGAAATGAAATTGACATAAACTATAAGGACTTGCGAATTAATTCTTCGTTGAAAAACAATTATTGTGTGTGTGTGTGTGTGAAGCTGGGAGAGAGAGGGAGTACCTTGATGATTTGAAAGGACGTTTTGCCGAGTTGTTGCTGATGAAGCAGAGGGACATTCAGCTCCTGCCGTTGATCTCCTTGAAAATGAACATGAGTTCAATAGTTAGTTAAGTACTTTCAATTTAAATAATATCCTTCTTCTTAGAAAATGAGATTCTCTCTTTAATTTGTTATGATAGTAGAGATTACATGTCAATAGTAACATGTGAATTAGATGATGGAATCCCCGGAGAGTTGTTGTCGATACTCCCAGATTCTAAACAAGATCAAAACACCAGCAAAGATTCAATACACAATTGAAAATAACATTAATAAAGTAATAAAATAAAGCTGCCGCAGAAACGGGAGAATATATATATATATATATATATAAAACCAATTCAAGATGCTCTCCACGTCGCGTGGTCGCTGTTATCAAAGAAGGAAAATGAACCAACACATACTTTATAATTTTTCTCTGGAGTATCAAAACTTATATTAATTTCTACAATGTGACACTTACGGCGTACATGATTAAAAATGATGTTATAGAAAAACTAACACATGTTTGTTATAAATTACTAATATATTTAGTTATTTTTATATTTGTAAATTAGTTATGTGACAAATGTTAAGAATTTATTATTAGATATGCATGCATGTACCAATTAAGAGAAGATATTAACTATAAATTTGAGGTATGGAAAAGGACCTTGGAATTAAAGGGTTTTTAACTGAGTAGGAGTAAGAGACAGAGTATATGCATTGCAATTTTGATAAAAGAAGAGTTAAAAGTGATTTGGAGGTTAAAATGAGAGATCGATCTTTCAACAAATGATAAAGTTCAGATATTTGGGACCAATTTTACAGAAAGATGGTTAAATTGATTATGCTAATAAAAAAAATGCAAGCCATGTGGTTTAAATGGAGAAAAACGACCTAAATTATATATTATCAAAAAGTACCCAATAAAGTAATAGATAAGTTTTATTCGACTAACAGTGTTTTACAGTAGTGAATGTTGGGCTTTAAAGGGTGATGAGAGCACAAAATGTAGGTAGATGAAATGGGAATGTTGAGATAAATGTGCTATGAGAAAAAATATGAGTCATAATGAATTTATTTGATGAAGGCTAGAGTGGGGCCTACTAGAAAAGGGTAGAAAATCATTTAAGGTGGTTTGGATATATACTGAGAAAGCCAATATATGCACCGAATAGAAAGGTAAATCAAACTGTATGGAGTCAAATTAAAATTTGTAGCCGAAAAACTGAAGATGACGCTTAATATGGTTATTCAACAATCTCCTAGTTAATAATATATCTAAAGATTTAATATTTTTATTGAGTTGAATGACATCGTATGATTTATATTACCGATTACATTTAGTAGAATAAGGTTTTGTTGTTGGTTAGGAGAGATTTACTAATCACCGGAGAAATTAAATCTTCGAGGACACGTGATCTGTCATCGGTGTGCGTAAGAGAGAGAGAGAGAGAGTGTGTGTGTGTTTTCATTCACCTTGATGGCAAGAAACATTTTGCCGAGGCTGTAATGATGTAGCTGTGGAACATCCATCTCCTTCTGTTGATACCCTGAAAAGCGACCATGCGTTTAATAATTAATTAAGTACTTTTTATATAATAAAAGAAGGTCCTTGTAACTTGTAAGTTTGTTCTCAATAATAATTATTCCGAGCCATGATATGATAAAGGACTCCTATCGTATATGTTAAAAAGAATTCTAAATTGTGTAGTAAAATCGTTACAACTTAAGTATTCTTTTTCAAATACATTTGTTCTTTTTCAAAAAAAAAATAATAACTGAATTATTTCAAAATATATAATAGCTGCTTCTTCAAATAAAAAATATTTATAAAATACTGTATATAAACAAATGTAAGAATGATTAATATATAACGTTTTAGATAAATATTTAAAATTACATAATAGTATAAAAATATGTGTTTGATAGAAATTTATATATATTTATATTCAAAATAAGGAAAACATTAATGTAATTGTGATGTTACTTGAATAATTTATTAAATAGAAATTAAGTAATTGTCTTTTTGCAAGAAAATTACATGGTAATATGCATGATACATATCATGCATTTTCATTTAATTTTGATATGCGTATATTACATATAGGAATCAAACCCATAACCTCCAACTTGGAGTTTCCATACTGCTGGCTACAAAGCCTTTAATATATATCAAGCCATTTAAAATATAAATAGACGAGTTGAAGGGAAATAAAAGAGTTGGGAGAAAATGAAAGGATAAAAGTGAACATCTCAGTCATCAACTGTAAAATGTAGGTTTCATTTCAGTGCTTGAACATTTCAAGTTCCATAACTTCCTAATCTGAAGGGCTTATATAAGTTGATGGAAAGTGATGACTTGCCTCCATCTCCTCAAGAGATTGAGGAACTTGTTGAAGAAATCCTTTAATATATAATTTATTGTCTAAAGGTAAGAACTCATATGTCAATGTCTTTGATTTTGCGTATAGATACAAGTTGGAAAAAAACCCGCACCCTTTTATCAAGTAGATTTTGCCTGGATCCTTAAACAAATTTGAAGCACATTTGAACAATAGATTTTGTAATGAGTGATTTTTTAGCAAATTTTCCTAAAAGATTTAAGAATCAAACTAAATATTTACTGCTGGTGGTAATTATTTTAAAAAATTATTTCAATAAAATTTAAAAATTACAACCCACCATAACATAATATAAAAATAGTAACAGAATTATATGGTTGCAAATTTCAGCTTCTCAGCTGCTGGTGTATGTGTGTATGTTGTGTGCATCATGGTGGCAAGCCGAGGATATGTAAGATTACATAGCCATTTGAAGGGACGAGCCTTCATTATGTTCTGAATTCGATGATTTACTCTCCACCGAGGGCTTCATGTGTCCAGATTCTGAACATTCCAACACTAGAATCTAAAAAGACTAGAATCTAAAATAAAGAATTGGCAGAAGAATTTATGAAGAAAATAGAGAGCGATAGGGAATAGTATGAACTTTATTACCTGAAAATAGAGAAAATGCCTAGCTCTGTGACCACGACGACGATAATCTTCAAGATCTGAAGCCTATTTTGTAGCGTTCAAGTGTTCAACCAGATGAAGTCCAAGCACTATCTATCTATCTATACACACACACACACACACACACACACACAAAAGGGAATCTAATTATTCAATAAGTACCGCCACTAATCATCATCAAATCAAATTCTTATATTATAACTACCACTGATCTTAAAGTTTCGGCTTAATCCTCTAAAGGTGCACAATAATTTAGTTCTCCAATCTTAAGTCGGCGGTCCATAACTCAAGTTTGAAGGAGCAACATTTTTTATCAAATGAAACTAATGGAATTAATTAAGATTGGAGGAATAAAAATGTAGTTAAAAATAAATTTAAAGCTGATGCAAATATAAATAACTAAACATATACTTTAACCTTTATAAAATATATATACAGTATATTTATCTCCAACCTTTATAAAATACAGTATACAATCTATATAAAATTTACGGTAAATGTGTATCAAGACCAACCGAAATATAAACTCAACAGATGTTACACTTAATTCTATATATATTATGTATGATATCTATTGATTATTAATAAATGATAATAACTTTTTTATTATTTGAGTTCCAAAATATTTTTATACATAAATATAATAATTGTCATATTTTACACAAGCATGCAATATTATAGCATGGGGCATAAAATGAAAAAAAGCATGGACTCAATATGATATTGACATTGATCGATGACATTCCTATCCGTATATTTTATTGAAGAAAAAGCATAAATGTCACAAAAATAAAATAACAATATAATTAGCACGGTAAACGAGATAATGGCTTGTCGACAGCAAATAAACATAATTGTTTTGCCAACGTATTCAAGATATAATCGACAACGTTTATATAACTAAAAATATAACTTGTACAGAGTGTGTAAAAAGCTCTGATTTGTACACTGTAAAGTGAATTTTATATTAAAGATAGAAGGTAACACAAATTTTTTTTCAGAAAAAAGAAGTAACATTAGCGGACAATAGAAAATAGACTTCACTGCTAGGATAAAATCAATACTTAACGGCTATCTTTTTACTATAATTAACGGTTAAGAATTATGTGGAGGCATTACATATTCTCTGAACAAACCATATGGTTCAGAACTGACACATTATTTAACATTTAACGATTGTAACACAAACTGTCATGTATTGAGGCTTGCTACTGTCATTGTGAGTTATGCCGATGTAGATGATTGACGGGTATTCTTAAATAACCGTACTGTCACTATTTAACATTTTTTTGCCAACAGTATTGTTAACATACTTGACAATTGCTCATAACAATTATCAATTATTTGGTAAATAATTGACTCATTTTTTTTAAAACAGATAGAGGGTTCTGTTTTCGATATATATCCGCTTGCTTTCCTACACACAGAGAAACAATTATTTTGGAAAAAATTATAAGCAAGACAATGTAACATGTAAGTACACGACAAAAAAATAAGAGTATACATAGTACAATATCTACATGTCTTGGATATATATGCATTATCTACACAATTTACAGTCTACACACCTTTTAATGTATGTACGATGTGGATAAATACATTCAATGTTGGTTTGATTAGTGGTAAAAGCTAATTTTTATGTGATTTATAGTATACGAGATAATTATGAGAGTTGAGTTTTGTCTCAATTTACATGTACGTGAAATCACAATGCTAGTACCAAGGGGGCATAGATTATTTCTAAATGATTTGAGTTCCTCCTACCTGCTAATTTCGTTAGCTTTAATTACCATGTCTGTGTCTTCCTTGCCTTGCCCTTTAACATGTGCACAACACAAGATAGTGCTTGGGCCAAGCCACTCAGCTATACCTTTTTATCGTGCAGTGTATAATGAGCGGAGTGTTGTACGAACCACTTTACTTTTATCAGTAACCACTTTACTTTTATCAGTTGTCGTCCAAAGTCATTGTTGGCCCAAAAAAAAGTATTGATACATACAGTATGACTCCTTTAATATAGAAACAGTATAACTCTATCTAGGAAAAAGATAAAAAGTAGACTCTTTGCTGTTAAGTTAGTGCATATGTAAATATAAGAATTGGGATTGAAACTCTCAACTAGTTGCTTAGATCTATCCATAACTTTTTGTGTCATCATCCTTAACATGTGAATCTAACTTGACCTATGTTTGGATTAGCTAATGTTTCTGGAGGAAAAAATGATAAAAATGATTTTATAGAATATTATGTTTACATAAGTCGATACAAAACTCTTTTCACCTCTAATCCAAACAGGATTGAAGAATAGCTTCTGAAAAGGTAGAAAAAATAGCTTTCTGAAAAACATGATTTTTAATCCCAAACCATGATTTTAGTGCCAAACAAGATTTTAAAGAATTAAGAATGTTTGTATGACTCACAAAATTTTGGTTTTAAGGGTGTCTCTAACTTACGGTTAAGCTTGACATTTTATATATACCATATGCATGATATATGAATATCATTTTGATCGTACATTGTGTAATTTCGCGGAATGTTGCAGAGACCTCACTTTGGTTGTTATGCAAAACAATAAAACATTCTTTTATCAGTCTGACAATGCGTGTCCTACATAGTCACGCTTCTTATTTTGCGTTTTTATGCGAGGTTACAATTAAATCACGTTGTTCACACTATTGGAATAATCTTACTATGTGCCTTTTCTATTCGGAAAGAAAGAATATGACGCAATCTTGCTTTTTAATCCCACATCAGCAACTTAGAAAAATTTCTGTACAAGACATTGATCTCTCTTTATTTTACGCCGTACCAGACATCTCCTTCTTTTCAGCAAGTGCTCCTTTCGATATCAATAGGAGAATTATTTTTTTTTCAAGACTACCAAATATGATAAATAAATAATTTTATTAAAAAAATAAAGTTGAACTCTTTATGAAGAAGTTACTCTTTTTAAAAAAGTTGAGGTTAAAGTCACTTTTTTATATCAATATTAATAATACTATTGTATACATGCTTGAAGTTTCCTAGGCATGCATGGAAGTGAGATCATTGTAAATTTCAGAGAAAGGCATGATTACGCAATTATTTTAGAATTATTATTATCGTTATTATTTAAATCTCAGCTTATCCAGACATTGATACACATTAGGTTATATTCTTCCTCGCACAACTAAAGACATGGAAAAGAGACCATGGCTTTTCGGACGAGGGCATAGCAATAAAGAGAAATGGGTGGTCATCATTTTGAGACATTAAGTAAATAAGGAAAATCCCCAGAAAATGAAATCTGAATTTCAAAATTCTTAAAAGCTTATGTGAATTGTTGAAGGACACATTGGGGGAAGGCAACAATTTAGGATATTAAAATGTTGGTGATTTTATAAAATTGCCCATCATATTTCTTTTAAAAGGAAAGACGCTCTCTCTAACCGACCACTAAAGAATTTTTCTTGGGGATTTTCCAAGAAAAAAAACCTTTAGGTTACGTAAATGTAATTATATAATTGGTTATGAGAAACGACCGTGTTGTAAATAGGATTATATACTTAGAGAGAAAAATTATAAATCTAGAAAACAAGTTTGGATTGGAATTTTATATTAATTAGGAAAAAGGTAAATTTCATGTCTAACTCTGATGTTACACACGAGAATGACCTAATTAGGGTGCTCATTGAAGTGATAAGTTCTCCCAACCCATTAGATTTGGATTGTCCAAATATGATTTTGAATCATCCAGATCCGATATTTTTAAACTTATAATTTTTAGTAAAAATCATTATTTAAAAATATGATAGTTAAGAGATCAATCTTATTTTAAATTTTATACCCATTACGAATAAAAAAATTATATTTATACTGTTTAAATCAAATCTGGATGGTCTAGATCTAATGCATTGAGAGAGTTCATCGCTTTGGTGAGAGGTCTAATTAACTATAATTAGGAATGGGGAAATTGAATACACACACACGCCGACATAAGTTTCATTATTTATATATTGAACATGTTACTACCTATAACATTCTCATAATAGAAACATATATAGTTGATATTGGCTCAATCACAATGAAGATATTATATATTTATGCATCATCATTAGTAGTAGTGGTAGTAGTAGCTGGCGGGGATTGGTTTATTTCAAGAGGCTCCTCTGGGCAGTGACATCCAATTAATGGATGGCAAGGGCATGGACAGTGAGAGCAAATTACAAGGCCCCCTTGGTTCACCTTCCTGGCAAACATCTGCATGTGATAATCCATTATATCATAATATCCACTGAAAACGCTTCACATGGTGAAAATAAGAATTAAGTTTTGTTTGATATTTTGAATTGAATAAAATATCTATTTATTGTCAGTTAGTTCGAAGTTTTGAACATAGATTCGCTGTAATGCATGAGAAATCTTCATTATATTGTACAAAAATTAGCGAAACATAGAATTAAACGAAAGCTAGAATCTTATGTGATGCGATGATCAGAAAAGCCAATAAGAACATGAATTTAATGGACGACTTTGCCATTTTTTGTTCTCTGATGAGAAAAATGTTACTGTCAAGTCTCAACCAATGCTTTATTTTGGCGAAATGGAAGACTTACTTTTGGGTAGAACAGTTACAAATAAATTATGACATTAATTGGCACATTGAATTAAAAGAAGATTCAGATCCGGTTCTTGGATCTGTTTGTTGAAAAGCTTTTGCCTTATAAACACAAAATGGTGGCATTAATAAAGGGTATGAATATGAGAAATTCTTCCATACTTCACGTCATTCATGTTCTCTGTAGTAAAAATATTCAATTATCTTTTTTGTGGATATCATATTGCATAAATTGATTTTGAATCATCCAGATTCAATTTTTTTAAACTTATAATTTTTCATAAAAAATCATTATTTGAAAATATGATAGTTAAGAAATTGATCTTGTTTTAAATTTTATACCCATTACTTATAAAAATAAAAAAAATTAGATTTACACTGTTCAAATCAAATCTAGATGATCTATATCTAATAGGTGGAGGAAACTCATCACTTTGATGAGAACCCTAACTATAGCTAGGAATTGGGAAATTGAATATATATGTGTCACGTGCTCGCGTGTGAGAAATAATTTTCATTATTTATATATTGAACATGTTACTACCTATAACATTCTCATAAAAGAAACATATATAGTTGATAGTGGCTCAATCACAATGAAGATATTATATATTTATGCATCATCATGATTATTATTATTGGTGGTGGCGGCGGTGGCGGTGACGGTAGTGGCGGCGGCGGTAGCGGTAGTAGCAGTCGCAGCAGCAGTAGCAGCAACGGTGGCAGCAGTGGCCGTCACAATGACAGTAGCGGTAGCAGTAGTGACAACAGTAGCAATAATGGTGTAGTGGTGGTAGTGGTTGTGGTCGTGGTCAAGGTGGTCATGGTGGTAATGGTGGTAGTCGTAGTGGTGGTCGTAGTTGTGATGGTAGTGGTGGTGGTCGTAGTCGTGGTGGTAGTGGTTGTGGTGGTGGTGGTAGTTATGGTGATGGTGGTGGTGGTAGTCTTAGTCATAGTAGTAGTAGTAGTAGCTGGTGGGAATTGGTGCATTTCAAGAGGCTCCTCTGGGCAGTGACATCCAATTAATGGGTGGCAAGGGTATGGATGGTGAGAGCAACTTATCAAGGCCCTCTTGGTTCACCTTCCTCACACACATCTGCATGCGATAATCCATTATATCATGTATCCACTAAAAACGCTTCCCAATATGGTGAAAATAAGAATTAAATTTTGTTTAATATTTTGAATTGAATAAAATATTTATTTATTGCCAGTTAGTTTGAAGTTTTGAACATAGATTCGTTGTATTTGTTTAATATTTTGAGTTAAAAAAATATTTATTTATTTTCAGTTAGTTTGAAGTTTTGAACATAGATTCACTGTAACGCATTAGAAGTCTTCGTTATATTGGACAAAACGTAGCGAAACATAAATTCGTTGTAATGCATTAGACTTTATGGCGATGGATAAGGAGAGAGCAAGTGATGGCGAAGGGGGTTCAAAGGGCTGAGACGAGAGAGAGCGGAGTAAGAAAAAGGTGTAGCAGACATTGGAGGAAGGGACCGGGGAGTGGTATCAGATAAGACTCGACAAGCTGAAGGTGAAGCGACATATAGAGGCAAGCTGTTGGAAATCTAAAAAAAATTAGATTTACATTGCTCAAATCAAATCTGGATGATCTATATCTAATAGGTGGAGGAAACTCATCACTTTGATGAGAACCCTAACAGACCTAATGCTTCAATATGATGAATGTTACATATGCACTGGTTCTATTATGAAGTACCGATGTCTTCTGATGTTTTTGTTGCATGTTGTCTCATTTATGGATCTCTATTGTTAGACTATGAGTAATGATATGAAATGTCATTTGTTCAATGCCATATTTCTATTTAAGAGGTGTTTCTTTGGTATGGAATAATTTTAAACCTATTTCACTAATAAGTTTCCAAAGATCTGAGTTCAGATGCGTTCTTCAGCTTTCCCACTTTAGTACAGGTTTTTTCATCATGAAAAAGGGAGATAATGTTGCATTCCATGATGTTGATGATTAAAGATTGAAAAATGAAAGAGAATTGAAATTAATCATGAAGTTAGAGTCTGAGATTGGTATATTTCATTCGAATGAGTAAGTATCTCATTCGAACGAAATGTTTGATATGCAGTATTATAGCAGAAAAGTTGAAATTAAATGTGTACTCATTCAAAATGATTATGAACCTCATTTGAATAAGAATATTCATTTCTCAAGGTGGTACTACAATTTTGAATCAATCGATTGAACCCTTTGGCAATGAAGGCCCACACTTCATATTCATCTCCAGAATTCATTCGAATATGCTGAAGATATGGGGCCTCATTTGAATAAGCACAAGACTCATTTGAATGAGGCACTGCATATTTCAATTTTCATCTCCAGAACTCATTCGAATATGCTGAAGATGGGGGCTCATTCGAATGAGCACAAGGCTCATTCGAATG
Organism: Vachellia pachyceras; assembly: GCA_025593235.1. Lineage (NCBI taxonomy): Eukaryota > Viridiplantae > Streptophyta > Magnoliopsida > Fabales > Fabaceae > Vachellia > Vachellia pachyceras. Next base: position 46,596 of record JANTPZ010132151.1, read on the forward strand.
AGGCAATGCATACTTCAATATTCATCTCCAGAACTCATTCGAATATTTTGAAGATGGGGGCCTTATTCGAATGAGCACAACGTTCATTCGAATGTGTATTTAGTGGTCACGTAACAATGCGTTTACATCGAATGCAATTTAAGAAATTTTAATTTTTATAATAAATACTTATATTTATAAAAAATATTTTACATTTGTCATTAAGGGAAATATGGTCATTTGATACAATGTTCCTACTCTCTTTCCTACAATTTTAATCTAGCCAAACAAAAATTTTCCTATCAACCTATTTTCCATTCCAGTGTCAACCAAACAGCACACCCTAAAAAATTTTCCGTTCCATTCCATTCCATTCCAACAAATTCATCCAACCAAACGGGCCCTTAGTTAATTTGTTATTTGCATTAATCACTTAGGAATTAAATTTAGGCTCCATGTAGAGATCGACCTATGTTAGTGTTATTTGATTGCCTCTACGGCAAGGCTCACAAACCCCCAAATTGAATTTCCATTCATCTAGGTTAGATTTCAATTTTCATCATGAAAATTGATCTTATATTCATCTGCATAATCCTTATACTGTATATTGCATTATAGTTAGTTCAACTGCATTTAGAGATTTGCCATCTTGAATTCTAGTTTATGTTATTTTATTTTGTGTCTTTAATCGTACTAGAAAATTGAAACTTTGAAAGATCACAACCTTCTCTAAAAAAGTAATTAGCTACAACGGTCCTTTACCATATAATAATTAACCAGACTTGGCTTAATTGATAGCCAATACAACTAAGGCCTCATCATCCTCCAAGTTCAGAAAAAGAGGAATGATGAAAGAAGATCTAGAAAACCATAATCACAAACAGACATAAATTCGGATAATGATACAAGTTCCCATGGATTTGATCAAACCAACAACAAATACATGAACAATCTCATAACCAAATCAAAACTTCCAATATTACAAACCCTTCGATCACAGATTGGGAAGATACCTGCCCGAAGAGATCTATCAATTAAAGAATCTTGGACTCCATGAATATAACGCATGAAGAGATCCATCAATGGCCACATTTCTTCATAGAAAACTTGGTTAATTTGCCCATATCACTCTAGAGTGGCAAAAGCAGATATACATAGATAGCTATGGGAAGCGCACATATGATGAAAGGAACCGACTTCCGAACCCACTTCAGAACATTTTCAAGAAAGCCATGGCTGAGGGTTTTGGTTAATTTGCCTATATCACTCCAGAGTCGCCAAAGCGGATCTACAAAGATAGCTATGGGTATAAATGAAAGCGCACAAATGAATATAAGAATTACCCACTTCAGAACCTTATCATGAGAGCCATGGCTGGGGGTTTTGGCATTAAAATACATGATGAATGCACTACTAAATGATACCATCATGCTTATTATGGAGATTAATAATGTGATTAATCCAAGTATCAACTTCCTGGGCAATGACCTGTAGTGAAAATCATCTTCTGCATGGCGTGAGATAAGGATGGAGAAGAAAATAAATATGGAACTTGAAGATGATAGCATTGCAATTGCATCAAATATGGAAAATATCATGAACCGCCTTTTGTCATCCTCTAAGTAGTGAGGGCTTCCTGTACTGTCCTCAACGCCACCCGGTATACCGAATGTAGCAGTAAACACTCCAGTAGTTATAAGAGTTGAAACAAGCATGCAACAATTTGTTGTTTTCTTCATCCATGATTGCGCTTCTTTCACCAATTCTTTATGATTCTCTGTGAATAATTGGAGAGGAGTCAAGCCTTTTGAATTCTTCATCTCTATGAATGATGGAGGAACTATCTTCTTCACAGCCTACCATGTTAAAGGATATGCATATATGAAAATATCAATATAAAGTACTAAATATATAATAAGCTGTCATATTAATTAAAAGCTATTGCTCATCTCTCAAGTGTAAGGACGTGCATTCACACGTGTGCTTGTCCATTGTATTTTGGAGGAAAAAAGACTAAAAATTTATATGTAACGAATTACCTCAAACCATAATAATTCAAGAGTCATCTGAAATGCTGCTCCAAAAACTAAGTTTGGTTGATCCTTTGGTGGTAACGTTGCAGCCATGTGCAATAAATTGCCATCAACAGATTCTTTATTTCGAGATGAATTGTCTTCATCAGGTTTAACATCATATCTTACTATTATATCTTTGACTGAGCCTATGCCACGTATGAAGTTGAAGATATCAGCTTGACGATGCAAAACTGCAATGTGAATTATGCTTCTGGTCCTTTCATCAACTTCCCACACCAAATAAGGATAGGTACTTATGAGCAACTCTAGAAACTTGAAATTCCCAACTTTTGCAGCATTAAACACTACATGTGGATGTCTGTTTATTTCATTAATGATCTCACGGTCACTTTTCTTAAGAAATATGTCATTCCACAAGTATCTTACGAGCTCATATTGTTGAGTTTGCTTCAAACCTAGGAAACACAATATAACGATTAAATTAGCTGAGAAATTAAGTCAAAACTGAAGACTTTGAAAGAAAATTCAAAACAATATTATCAATAAAAAAGTATCGTACGTCTGTTGATTCAATCATATCACCACCTCTTTCTGATTAGAGGTAAATCTACAGCCATAAGTGCAAATTTACAGCTTAACTAAAACTATCAAACCATAATGGATTTAATTATTTATCCGCCAACAACGTTTCGATAAAAAAATGAGATATAGATTGGGTTCTAATGATATTTTATTTTTAACATCAATCAACATCATTAATTAGCTTCAAAAGCACCTGTTATTAAAGTTTATAGATCTACCGATATATAGGAAGTGCTAAAAGAAAAGAAAAGAATTGACATGCCTAAAGGCCTTCGAGACAATATTTGCAATACTGTCTCTCCTTCATCATCTCTCCTCTTAAAAGCTAGGCCTGGCTCCTTCTTCAACAACTCCAATGCTAAATCTGGGCAAATGAATAAATATAAATAAAAGTGATATATATATATATAATTGTGTCAGATACAAGTTAATTATACTTCGAATTATAAACTTGTCCAATTTTGCAGTCTCGTGTGTGTATATTTACCATAGATTCCGGCATCCACACAGAGGAAGAACAGTAACTCCAAATCATATTCAATTTTCTCAGAAGTTGTTCTTTTGTATAGATATTGTGTCATTTCACTTTTTCCTTGTAAAGCAGCAACGTGAAGTGGTTTGAGATGACCCCTTTTGTTTAGCAAGTCTGGATCCTTTTCCTCCATGATTTCGGCTATCTCCATATTCCCAGATGCTACAGCGAAGACAAAGGCAGTGTTGCTGTTCACGTCTTCTGATTCCAAGCAAGCTTTTCTTTCTCTTTCATGGTCCTTCAGATAATTCAGCAGCTGCCTCACAAAACCAGCCTGGTTTGCTTGGGTGGCCACGTGGAGGATGGTCTCCTTCCGATTGGTTAAGTCAGCTAGTAGTAGATTATACCTATCTTCAGGTTGTTCGGATTCTAAGATTCTCTTTGCTGCTTTCCATTTACCATCCTTTGCTGCTTCGTACAGCTGTATGAATGTTTCTCTATCCTCTGCCGAAACTGAACAACATGAGCGAGATATGAGTCCCAAATTAGATGTAGAGGGAGCTACTAGTTAAAAGGAAAACCTCAATTTTCTTGGCTTTAAAGGATAATGTCATTTATTTTTTTAGGAAAAAAGGTTTAGATGAGTTGGTTCCAAATCGCCTACCAACAAGATTTTCACATCGGTACCAAGATTTAAACTCACGATATTTTGGGTTGTAAATCAATTCCTTACCAACTAAATATACCTTTATGGGCAAAGATGTCATTTACTACTACCTCCCTCTACTTTTTGATACAAAAATCAGTTGAGTTTTTTAGAAAGTTAAATACATTACTTTAAAGTATTTATATTCATGATTTTTCTTTAAATTAATTGCCTGATTTATAACCTAATATAAAATATAATAATACACATGAATAAATATTTATAAGTAATATATTCAACTTTTTTATCTCCAACCAACTTCTTATATATTAAGTGGTACATGCACTATTTACAATGCCCATGGAGAAAGAGAGAGAACCATCACGATAGTAACGCGGACGATCTTGTGCGGAACCACCATTTCCTCCCGCGGATCCCCTTAAAAGCAAACATTAGTTCAAAAGTTAGTTGAAGCCTTTATTGATATAACTAAGATCTTTTGTTCTGAATTCCAATTTTTCACAAAGTATCTTAATTATATTCAGTACTACTGAGTTATAAGTTAGATCATAGCATTCTAAATTGTAAATGAAAATGGTTATTAAGTAAGTATTATTTCTGTGTGTGTATATATATTATTTATGTTTTAAATGAAAAATAACTTATTATTTTTAAATGTGTGTATATATTGTATAGGACCTTCTTGAAATTAAAAGTTATTCAATAAAGATGAAATTTATTTATAGTAAATAATATTTTTCATTTACTATATGTATGTCTTTGTTTTATTGAATATATTTAATTAGCATAGATATGCTTATGAATGTGAAAATATGATAAGAGAGATTACCCAGGGACACCTGAATTTGATGGTTGAATATCCGGCGAGTTGTTTGGGTTCCCAGATCCTAAACAAAATCAAGATACATATTGAAACACATGGAAATCTCTCACACAAACGAAAATTGAACCAATTCTATGGGCTGCAAAAATCATTCTTCTTTTAAACAATTTAAAGTAACAGTGATTATGAAGAAATATAAAAAAAACTGCAGCAGTAAGAGAATAATATGAAGAAAAGGAAAAAATGGATTCGTAAGTCCTTACGGTTATGCCTTAATTCTCAAAAAAAAAAAAAAATTGGAAAGGAGGATTAGCAGTTGGAACAATGAGTTGAGTGTTTGTGTTAGTTGATCACGTGGATTCTTTTCTCCGTTTGTTTTACCAATTCTTCATCGTAGTCGCTATGAATTATGAAGAATTTGAGAGTGATTTGATGATTGGGAGTGATTTCTCAAATTTTGAGCATTTGGGAGCTTATTATTAACCCCCCCTAACTTCCAAGTCACAATTTATTCACATCTTCTTTGAGAGTTGTGTCATCCTTCAACTCGTTAAAATTAAAGTATTAAAGTTAAGGACCCTAGTCAAAAGAAATGAATCGTAGGGACCTGATGAAATTGAGACAAACTATAAGGACTTACGAATTAATTCTTCGTTGAAAAACAATTATTGTGTGTGTGTGTGTATAAGTGAGGCTGGGAGGGAGAGGGAGTACCTTGTTGATTTGAAACGACGTTTTGCTGAGGTGGCGCTGATGAACGTTCATGTCCTGCCGTTGGTTCCCTTGAAAATGAACATGAGTTCAAGAGTTAGTTAAGTCCTTTCAATTTAAATAATATCCTTCTTCTCAGAAAATGAGATTCTCTCTTTAATTTGTTATGATAGAAGGAATTACATTTCAATATCATGTAAACTCGATGATGGAGTCCCAGGAGAGTTGTTGTCCATGCTCCCAAATTCTAAACAAGATCAAAACACCAGCAGAAATTCAATACACTAGACATTCCAAGTCGGCAAAAGTCATTCCCCTTTAATAAACAATTGAAAATAACATTAATAAAGAAATAAAATAAAGCTGCCGCAGGAACAGGTGAATATATATATATATATATATATATATATAAACCAATTCAAGATGCTCTCCACGTCGTGGTCGCTGTTATCAAAGAAGGAAAATAAACGAACACATGCTTTATAATTTTTCTCTAAAATATCCCTATAATTACATATAAAGACTTATATTAATTTCTATGATGTGACACTTACGGTGTACATGATGAAAAATGATGTTATAGAAAAATTAACACACGTTTGTTATAATTTTGAGCATTGGGAGCTTATTATTAACCTCTCTAAGTTCCAAGTCATAATTTATTCACATCTACTTTGAGAGTTGTATCATACTTCAACTCGTAAAAATTAAAGTATTAAAGTTAAGGATCCTATTCAAAAGAAATGAATCGTGGGGACCTGATATGAAATTGGCATAAACTATAAGGACTTGCGAATTAATTCTTCGTTGAAAAACAATTATTGTGTGTGTGTGTGTGTGTGAAGCTGGGAGGGAGAGGGAGTACCTTGATGATTTGAAAGGGCGTTTTGCCCAGTTATTGTTGATGAAGCTGAGGGACATTCATCTCCTGCCGTTGATCCCCTTGAAAATGAACATGAGTTCAGTAGTTAGTTAAGTACTTTCAATTTAAATAATATCCTTCTTCTTAGAAAATGAGATTCTCTCTTTGATTTGTTATGATAGGAGAGATTACATGTCAATAGTAACATGTGAATTCGATGATGGAGTCCCCGGAGGGTTGTTGTCCATGCTCCCAGATTCTAAACAAGATCAAAACACCAGCAGAAATTCAATACACTAGATATTCCAAGTCGGCAAAAGTCATTCCCCCTTAATAAACAATTGAAAATAACATTAATAAATGAATAAAATAAAGATGCCGCAGAAACAGGTGAATATATATATATATATAAACCAGTTCAAGATGCTCTCCCGTCGTGGTCGCTGTTATCAAAGAAGAAAAATAAACCAACACATACTTTAAAAAAACTAGCACACGTTTGTTGTAAATGACTAATATATTTAATTAGTTTTTATATTTGTAAATTAATTATGTGATAAATGTTAGAATTTATTACTAGATATGCATGTCTCTACCAATTAAGCGAAGATATTAACTATAAACCTCAGGTATGGAAAATGACCTTGGAGTTAAAGGGTTTTTAACTGAGTAGGAGTAAGAGACAGAAATATGCATTGCAATTTTAATAAAACAAGAGTTAGAAGTAATTTGGAGGTTAAAATGGGAGATCAGATCATTCAACAAATGATAAAGTTCAGATATTTGGGACCAAATTTATAGAAAGATGGTGAAATTGATTGTGCAAATAAAAAAAATGCAAGCCGGGGTGGTTTAAATGGAGAGAAACAACTTAAGGTATATATGATCAAAAAGTACCCGATAAAGTAATAGAGAAGTTTTATCGTATTACTATTAGACTTAAAGTGCTTTATAGCAGTGAATGCTGGGTGACGAGAGTACAAAGTGTGGGTAGATGAAATGGGAATATTGAGATAAATGTGCAGTTATACGGGAAAAAATACGAGTCATAATGAATTTATTTGAAGAAGACCTAGAGTGGCACCTATTGGAAAAATGGTAGAAAATCATTTGAGGTGGTTTAGACATATACAGAGACGGCCAATATATGCATCAGGGAAAAAAGTAAATCAAGCTGTATGGAGTCAAATTAAAATTGGTGGCTGAAAACCAAGAGGACACTTAATGAGGTAATCCAGCAATCTCTTAGATAATAATATATCTAAAGATTTGATTTTTGATTGAGTTGAATGACATCACGTAATCTATATAACCGATCACATTTACTAGAATAAGATTTTGTTGTTGTTTACGAGAGTATTTACTAATCACCGGAGAAATTGAACCTTTGAGGACATGAGATCTGTCATCGGTGTGTGTGTAGAGAGAGAGAGTGAGTGAGTCAGAAAGATAGTGTTTTCATTCACCTTGATGGCAAGAAACATTTTGCCGAGGACGTAATGATGTAGCTGGGGAACATCCATCTCCTTCTGTTGATACCCTGAAAAGCGACCATGGGTTTAATAATTAGCTAAGTACTTTTTACATAATAAACTAAGGTCCTTGTAAGTTTGTTCTCAATGATAATTATTCCGATCCATGATATGATAAAGGACTCCTATCGAATGTGCAAAAAATAATTCTAAATTGTATAGTAAAATCGTAATAACTTAAGTATTCTTTTTCAAATACATTTGTTCTTTTTCCAAAAAAAATAATAACTGAATTATTTCAAAATATATATAAAATACTGTCTATAAACAAATGTAAGAATGATTAATATATAACGTTGTAGATAAATATTTAAAATTACATAATAGTATAAAAATATATGTGATTGATAGAAATTTATATATACATTTATATATATTCAAAATAAGGAAAACATTAATGTAATTGTGATGTAACTTGAATAATTTATTAAATAGAAATTAAGAATTGTCTTTTGCATGAAAATTACGTGGTAATATGTACGATACATATCATGCATTTTCACTTAATTTTGATATGCGTATATTACATATAGCAATCAAACCCATAACCTCCGACTTGGAGTTTCCATACTGCTGGCTACAAAGCCTTTAATATATATCAAGCAATTTAAAATATAAATAGACTAGCTGAAGCGAAATAAAAGAGTTGGGAAAAAATGAAAGGACAAAAGTGAACATCTCAGTCATTAACTGTAAAATGTAGGTTTCATTTCAGTGCTTGAACATTTCAAGTTCCATACTTCCTAATTTGAAGGGCTTATAGAAGTTGATGGAAAGTGATGACTTGCCTCCATCTCCTTAAGAGATTGAGGAACTTGTTGAAGAAATCCACTAATATATAATTTGTTGTCTAAAGGTAAGAACTCATATGTAAATGTCTTTGATTTTGCGTATAGATACAAGTTGGAAAAAACTCGCACCCGTTTATGAAGTAGATTGTACCTGGATCCTTAAACAAATTTGAAGCACATTTGAACAACAGATTTTGTAATGAATTATTTTTAGCAATTTTTCCTTAAAGAATTAAGAGTCCAGCTAAATATGTACTGGCGGTAGTAATTGTTTTAAAATTTTATTACAATAAAATTTTAAAATTACAACCCACCTTAACATAATAGAAAAATAGTAACAGAATTTTATGGTTGCAAATTTCTGTTTCTCAGTGTAATTTACTCTGTCTGTGTGTGTGTGTGTGTTATGTGCATGGCGGCAAGCCAAGGACAAGTAAGATTACGTAGCCATTTGAACGGACGAGCCACCATTTTGTTCTGAATTCGATGACTTAATCTCCGGATAGCACTTCATGTTTCCAGATTCTGAACATTCCAACACATATTATCAAGTTTAAGCGTTTGATCAGAACTTAAAAAGACTAGAATTTAAAATAAAGAATTAACAGAAGGAAGAAAATAGAGAACGAGAGGAAATAGTGTGAACTTTATTACCTGAAAATAGAGAAAATGCCTAGCTCTGTGACCACGACGACGATAATCTTCAAGATCTGAAACCTATTTTGTATCGTTCTAGTGTTCAGTCGGATGAAGTGCAAGCACTATCTATATATAGAGACACACACACACACACACACACACACACACAAGGGAATCAAATTATTCAATCAGTAACATCACTCATCATCATCAAATTCTTATATTATAACTACCAATAATCTTAAAGTTTCTGCTGTCTTCATATAATAAACAACTTTCGCTTTTTAATAAAAGATAAGCATAATTTAATACTTTATGTTTATATCATGTTTCATTCAGTCTTTTAAATTGAAAAAATACATGTTTAATTTAGTTCCTCAATCTTAACTCTGTTTAAATACATGATACATAACTTAAGTTTGATGGGTTAGCATTTTTTATTAAACGAAACTAATGGTATTAATTAAGATTGGAGGAATAAAAACGTAGTTAAAAACTAAAATGAAACCCGATGCAACATCAATGACTAACATATACTCTAACCTTTATAAAACACACACACACACACACACACAGCATATTTATCTCCAATCCCGGTAAATGTGTATCAAGGCGAACCGAAATATAACCTCAACACATATTACACTTAATTCTATATATATATATATATATTATGTATTATATGTGATGATTATTAAATAATTAATAAACTTTATATATATTATTCGATTTCAAAAATATTATATATATAGATAATAATTTTCATATTTTATACAAGCATACAATAGTATAGCATGAGGCATAAAATTAATTATAAAAATCATGGAATCAATATGATATTGACATTGATCGATGACAGTTTCATTGAGTTCAAATTTTCAAGCTAATAATGTAACATTAAATATATAACCAAAAAATTATACTAAAATTTTTAAACTATAAAAAAAGTAACTACATTATTTTGTGAGCTAGTATTTTAAACCAAGTTTTAGATCAGATGAGCAGCACTGTACAATATGGCTCATAAATAGTATAACTCAAACATGGCTTACATCTTTTATGTATTCTTGAAAACAATTGGAAGATATGTCCGGACGGTTTCGACAATTCCTATCCGTAAATTGTGTTGAAGAAAAAGCATAAATGTCACAAAATAAAATAGTAATTAGCAAGGTAACGAGATAATGGCTTGGAGAAATCAAATAAAGATATCTTTGTTTTGCCAAGATATTCAAGATATCATCCACAACGTATATCTAAATAAAAATATAACTTGTGCGTGTATATCTAGCTACGATGTTTGTAATATAAAGTGAAATATCAAGAATCTAATAATTTTTTTATTAGAAACATTTACGAAGTAACATTTACCGACAATAGAAATTAGACCTCATTGCCAAAGACCATACTTAACAGTTACACATCCTCTAAGCAAATACTTGACGGTTCGGTAGCGTCACATATTGTATAACATACTTAACTGTTCTAACACACAAACCTTCATGTACTGAGGCTTGTTAGTGTCATTGTGAGTTATGCTGGAGTAAATGATTGACAGGTATTCTTAAATAACGTTGTTCATATCAACCATCAATTAATTGGTCAATAATTGACAGTTTAGTTTTACAAAATAACTGTGAATTGATGATGCATCATTTTCTTTAAAAATAGGTTTTTTATTTTCGATCTATCCGCTGCTTTCATAAAAGCATACACAGAAACAATAATGCAAAATAAAATTCTAAGTAAGAAAATGCAACATGCCCGTATACGGCAAAAATGAGAGTATATATGTACAATATCTACACACCTTGTGTATATATATATGCAGTATCTACACAGCAGCGTGGTAGCTCTGGTGGCCAACCAGGGATAATATCTCCAGTGAAGTTGGCTTAGCTATTTTTATTTTTGAATTAACAGGTAAAATTGTAATAACGTCAAAATTTTGAAATCCCAATTTTGTCATTGAGTAGGAATATGAGATTTTCATTGTTGGCAGTAGCTTTTTATAATTTTAAAAATCAAATTGTATTTTTAATGGATTTTCCCAGAAATAATTGTTAAATAGGAAAACAATTAAATTTAAAAAAAATTAAGAAATGTGCACACCCTTGGATATAAGGCACCAAGAAGGAAGTGTCCTTCGATGGCGTCCTTGTAATGAAGTAATCTGCCAACATCTTCATGTGAAGTTGCATATACTCTTCCTACAGAGTTTGCCGATATATTAACCGTTAAGTATTAAGCATTATACATTCACAGCAATGTTATGTAGCAGTGCTTTCTGGGATATTAAGAATAGAATCCTCCCGATTAAAATATCAATCATTTGCTTAAATGATGTGAGTTCCTACTTCCTTCGTTAACTTTAATTAGCATTTGTCTGTATCTTCTTTGCCTTTTCCCTTCACATGTGCACAGCACGCACAAGAACGTGCTTGGCCTAATTAAGCTACTAAGCTTTAACCTTTTTTATATGGCATGATATATAAACTATCATTTTTATTGAGCAGCGCGTAATTTTACGAACTGTTGCAGGAGCCACTTTACTTATGAAACATTGACAAATAATAAAACATTCTTTAATCAGTCACACAACGGAACAATCATGTCCAAAGTCACGCTTCCCACCATTATTTACTAGGCCTAGAAGTGTTATGCTTGGAAAATTTAAGGGGAAAAGGACTTAGTACAAGGTTGATTCAGTTAGTAAGTAAATCGTTTGAATTTCACTGTTGATGTGGGGACTTTATTGATAAGTGGTTTGTAAGTACCCTTATAAGCAATCTATGGATATGGAGACATGCATTGGCCCTTGTGAACGCCGAGACTCAACTCAACTAAACTTTTGAACAACAATAAAAGATAAAAAAGCGCACTCTTCCATGTCAAGTTATACACATACACGTGTAGAAGAATTGGGATTCAAAATCTCAACTAGTTGTTTAAGTGATAAAATTATGCTATTTAGGCCAACTTGAGTTGATAATTTATAATGAAGTATTGTACATAAACTAATCTCCTTAGATGAATTTAGCAATTTTTCTAAGTGCTAATTTGGGATTAATACCAATATTGCATCAAGTTCATCCATGCCAAATATAAAAAGCATATAGCAAGAGAAGTGCCACTAATAATTAACATGACGTGATCAATGTAATTTCATTTTTACTTCGTATAAAAACACAAAATTCAGTTTAGTCACACCGCGTACGGACTCAATAGATTATTCCATGCATTAAACCAAAATTAGGTTACTTTTAATTTATGTATTTATATATATAATAACATTTAAAGTATAGTTATATGCAGAGTTCACTAATTAAATTTATCTATTATTTTTTATTATATTTATCCTCCATATAAATAATGAGAAGGGTGACCAGCTAGGACATGCAGCTTGTAACAACTAACGTGGGACCTCTGCAACATTCTGCGAAATTATACAATGTACTAACAAGATGATAATTTATATATCATGCATATGGTTTACATAAAAGTTGAAGCTTAAGTTAGGTCAAGTTAGATCTTGCTCACATGTTAATTAGAGAACTCTATTTGAAAAAGTTATATGAGGTCAAAAAGAGAGTCAAGGCTTATTAAAGTTACTTTAGTATATCAATATTAATAATACTATTGTATTCTTCCTCGAAGTTTCCTAGGCTTGAAATTGAGATCACTGTAAATTTCAGAGAAAGACATGATTAAAGTATTATTTTAGAATTATTATTGTTATCATTTTAATTTCAACCTTATCTATTTTGATCTGGACATTGATACGCATTAGGTTGTACTCTTCGTGGGAAAACAAAAAAGACATGGAAAAGTGACCATGGAAATTCGGAAGAGGGCATAGCAACAAAGAGAAATGGGTGGTCATCGTTTTCAGCCATTAAGTAAAATGTTGTTGGAGGATGTGATATTCCCTTCATTCCCATCTCACTGTTTTAATCTTTGTATTTTACTGTCAAGCACGTGCGATTAAAAAAGATAAGGGAGAATCCTCGGATAATACCGTCTGAATTTCAGAATTTTCAAAAGATAATGTGAATTTGTCAAATGTCATATTGGGGAAAGGTAACGATTTAGGATATTAAAATTTTGGTGATTTTAGAAAATTGCCCTAATCTTTCTTTTAAAAGGAAAGACACCCTCGTCGACTGATCAACGGATATTTTTTTTTTGGACTTTCCCAAAAATAAACTCATGGGTAGCAATTTTAAAATTCAGATGGTATTTTTATTGAAGATTTCCTATGGGTTACATGTTTCTAGTAATAATATATAAGTGGTTATGAGAAACCAACCGTGTTGTACATAGAATTATATCCTTTGAGAAAAAATTTATAAATTTAAGAAAAAAAAGTGGATTAGAGTTTTATATTTAGAACAAAAATAATTTTTATATCTAACTCATATATTTAAGACTGGAGCGAAGTTAGTATTGAAGCTACAAGTAAAGCAAGATGTGTGTGTGTTATTATATGAAGCTTCAATTCTCCTAGAGACTTATAAACTCTGATATTACATATAAGAGAAAGATATGGTTATGGTGATCATTAAAGTGATGGGTTTTCCCCAACCCATTAGATTTAGACTATCCAAATCTAATATTGGACAATTTAAATATGATTTTTCATATTTACAATTTTTAATAAAAAATCATTTTTTGAACATTCGATAGGAAAGACATTAATTTTATTTAAGATTTTCTATTCATTAAAATATTTTTTAAAAATAAAAAAAAGATCTGGATGGTTCAGATCTTATGAGTTAGGGGAGCTCATCAAAATCATAACATAGTTTCCCGATATATTAACCGTTAAGTATTAAGCATTATACATTCACAGTTATGTTATGTAGTAGTGCTTTCTGGGATATTAAGAATAGAATTCTCCCGATTAAACTATCAATCATTTGCTTAAATGATGTGAGTTCATACTTCCCATCAGTCACACAACGGAACAATCATGTCCAAATGATGTGAGTTCATACTTTCCACAGTTAATACAAGGTTGATTAAGTTTGTAAGGAGATTGGCTCACAACTTACAAAATCGTAAGCTTGAATCTCACTGTCGATGTGAGAACTTTATTGGTGAATGGTTTGTAAGTACCCTTATAAACGATCTATATATAGATATAGAGACATGCATTGACCCTCGTGAACGTCGAGACTCAATTCAACTAAACTTTTGAACAAAAATAAAAGATAAAAAAGCACACTCTTTCACGTCAATTTATACACATACACACGTGTAGAAGAATTGGGATTCAAAATCTCAACTAGTTGTTTAGATGATAAAATTGTGCTATTTAGGCCAACTTGAGTTGATAATTTATCCAAATAATGAAGTATTGTACAGAAACTAATCTCTTTATAAGACTTGGCAATTTTTCTAAGTTACTAATTTGGGGTAATACCAATATTGCATCAACTTCTTTCATTCCAAATATAAAAAGCATATAGCAAGAGAAGCGCCACTAATAATTAACATTATGTGAACAATGTAACTTAATTTTTACTTCGTATAAAAACAAGTACGAACTCAATAGATTATTCCATGCATTAAACCTAAATTAGGTTACTTTTAATTTATGTAGTGATATATATAAAATAACATATAAAGTATATTTATATGCAGAGTTCACTAATTAAATTTATCTATTATTTTTTATTATATTTATCCTCCATATAAATAATGAGAAGCTTGAGGTCTCACTTTAGTTGTTACGAACACCTCTGCAACATTCTGCGAAATTATACAATGCACAGTAAACACTTATATTTATAAGTTTTGTTATTTATATGGAGGATAAATATAATAAATCTATTGAGTTTCGTAACTAGGACATGCTTCTTCGTAACAACAACTAGTGCATGGAATAATCTATTGAGTTCGTACGCGGTATAGTTCTCATAACCACTTATGTACAGTAACCACTTACATTTATAATTTTTATTATTTATAACACGGTATAGTTCTCATAACCACCTATATAAAATTACATCTACCTAACCATGGGTTTATTTTTTGGGAAAATCCCCAAAAAATACCATCTGAATCTCACATTATTGCTACCTATGGGTTTATTTTTTTGGGGGGAATCCCAAAAACAAATCTCCAGTGGTTACCCGGTGAGGGTGTTTTTCCTTTTAAAAGAAGATGAAGTGTAATGTTGTAAAATCACAAACGTTTTAATATTATCAATTGCTACTTCTCCGCAATATGTCATTTGACAGATTCAAATGACCTTTTGACTATTTTGAAATTGATCAGATAGTATTTTTCGAGGGTTTTCCGATATCTTTTTTAATCGCACGTGCTTGACAGTAAAATACAAAGATTAAAACAGTGAGATGGGGATGAAGGGAATATCACATCCTCCAACAACATTTTACTTAATGGCTGAAAACGATGACCACCCATTTCTCTTTGTTGTTATGCCCTCTTCTGAAATTCCATGGTCTCTTTTCCATGTCTTTTTGTTGTCCGACAAAGAGTACAGCCTAATGCGTATCAATCCCCAGATCAAAATAGATAAGGCTGAAATTAAAATAATAATAATTATAAAATAACATTTTAATCATGTCTTTCTCTGAAATTTACACTGATCTCAATTTCAAGCCTGGGAAACTTCGGGGAAGAATACAATAGTATTATTAATATTGATATAATAAAGTAACTTTAATAAGCCTTGTTCTCTTTTTTACCTCATAACTTTTTCAAATAGAGTTCACTAATTAACATGTGAACTAGATCTAACTTACCTAACTTAAGCTTCGACTTTTATGTAAACCATATGCATGATATATAAATTATCATTTTTATCGTACATTATATAATTTCGCAGAATGTTGCAGAGGTCCCACGTTAGTTGACGGTTGTTCATATCAACCATAATTAATTGGTAAATAATTGACAGTTTAATTTTACAAAATAACTGTGAATTGATGATGCATCATTTTCTTTAAACATAGGTTTTTTATTTTCGATATATCCGCTGCTTTCATACACGCATACACAAAAACAATAATACAAAATAAAATTATAAGTAAGACAATGCAACATGCCAGTATAAGGCAAAAATGAGAATATATATACATATAATATCTACACACCTTTTTTATATATATGCTGTATCTACACAATTTACAGCAAGCACACCATTTAATATCTGAAATGACCGAACTTTTCATATACCTATTTGTTGCTTGTGATAGGGATATCAAGTCATATAAACGCATCATCATCCACTGACGGTACACAGTAGTTGTAAACTCTTCAACAACTCGTTGCAAAAGTGGTAAATCACAAAATCCGGCCAGCAGCGTGGTAGCTCTGATGGCCAACCAGTGATGATGTCTCCGGTGAAGTTGGCTTATCTATGTTTATTTTTTAATTAACAGGTAAAATTGTAAAAAGGTCAACATTTTGAAATCCCTATTTTGTCATTGAGTAATAATATGATATTTTCATTGTTGGCAGCAAAGCTTTTTATAATGTTAAAATTCAAATGGTATTTTAATGGATTTCCTTAGAAATAATTGTTAAATAAGAAAACTCTTAAATTTTTAAAAAAAATTAAGAAATATGCAGACCCTTGGATATACGGCACCAAGAAGGAAGTGTCCTTCTTCCGTGGCGCCCTTGTAATGAAGTAATCTCCAAAGTCTTCATGTGAGGTTGCATATACTCTTCCTACATAATTTTCCGATATATTAACCGTTAAGTATTAAGCATTATACACTCACAGTTATGTAGCAGTGCTTTCTGGGATATTAAGAATAGAATCCTCCAGATTAAACTATCAATCATTTGCTTAAATGATGTGAGTTCCTACTTCCTATCAGTTACGTTAACTTTAATTAGCATTTGTCTGTATCTTCTTTGCCTTTTCCCTTCACATGTGCACAGCACGCACAAGAACGTGCTTGGCCTAATTAAGCTACTAGGCTTTAACTTTTTATATATAGCATGATATATAAACTATCATTTTTACTGAGCAGCACGTAATTTCGCGACTGTTGCAGGAGCCACTTTAGTTGTGAAACATTGACAAATAATAAAGCATTCTTTAATCAGTCACACAACGGAACAATCATGAACAAAGTCACGCTTCCCATTATTTACTAGGCCTAGAAGTATGATGATCAGAAAATTTAGGAGGGAAAGGAGTTAATACAAGGTTGATTCAGTTGGTAAGGAAATTGGCTCACAATTTACAAAATCATAAGTTTGAATCTCACTGTTGATGAGGGACTTTATTGGTGAATGATTTGTAAGCACCCTTATAACCGATCTATAGATATGGAGACATTGGCCCTTGTGACCACCTAAACTCAACTAAACTAAACTTTTGAACAAAAATAAAAGATAAAAAGCGCACTCTTCCATGTCAAGGTATAAGTTATTGTGCCATTTTGAACTAGGATTCAAAATCTCAACTAGTTGTTTAGGTGATAAAATTATGCTATTTAGGCCATTTTGAGTTGATAATTTATCCAAATAATGAAGTATTGTACAGAAACTGATCTCTTTATATGACTTAGCAATTTTTCTAAGTTACTAATTTGGGATTAATAACAATATTGCATCAACTTCTTTCATTCCAAATATAAAAAGCATATAGCAAGAGAAGCGCCACTAATAACTAACATTATGTGAACAATCTAACTTAATTTTTTACTTCGTATAAAAACACAAATTTCAGTTTAGTCACACCACATACGAACTCACTAGATTATTCCACGCATTAAACCCAAATTAGGTTACTTTTAATTTATGTATTTATATATAATAACTTATAAAGTATAGTTATATGCAGAGTTCACTAATTAAATTTATCTATTATTTTTTATTATATTTATCCTCCATATAAATAATGAGAAGCGTGACTAGCTAGGACATGCAGCTTGTAACAACTAAGGTGGGACCTCTGCAACATTCTGCGAAATTATACAATGTACGATAAAAATGATAATTTATATATCATGCATATGGTTTACATAAAAGTTTAAGCTTAAGTTAGGTCAAGTTAGATCTTGTTCACATGTTAATTAGTGAACTGTATTTGAAAAAGTTATATGAGGTCAAAAATAGAGTCAAGGCTTATTAAGTTACTTTATTATATCAATATTAATAATACTATTGTATTCTTCCTCGAAGTTTCATAGGATTGAAGTTGAGATCACTGTAAATTTCAGAGAAAGACATGATTAAAATATTATTTTAGAATTATCATTATTATTATTATTTTAATTTCACCCTTATCTATTTTGATCTGGACATTGATAGGCATTAGGTTGTACTCTTCCTCGGACAACAAAAAAGACATGGAAAACGATGATTTTATTCGCATCAGGTTGTACTCTTCGTCTGAAATTCCATGGTCTCTTTTCCATGTCTTTTTGTTGTCTGAAATTAGTATTGAAGCTAAAATTAAAGCAAGTTGTGCGCGCGCGCGCGTATATGTTATCATATGAAGCTTCAATTCTCCTAGAGACCTGATATCACATATAGGAGAAAGACTTGGTTAGGATGATCATTGAAGTGATGAGCTTCATCCAACCCATTAGATTTGAACCATTCATATCTAATATGACAGTTTAAATATGTTTTTTTAGATTTACAATTCTTTAATAAAAAAACTCATTATTTGAACATTCGATAGGAAAGACATTAATTTTATTTAAGATTTCATATTCATTAAAATATTTTTCCATAAAAATAAAAAAAATAAGATCTGGATGGTTCACTTATGAGTTGGGGGAGTTCATCAATGGGGAATTAAATACCTATGCGACAGAAGTTTTATTATTTATATATATTTAATATTTTACTGCACATAACATTCTCATAATATAAACATATATATATTTTTTGCCAACCGCATATTAATAGGAACATATATAGTTGATATTGTCTCTTCAGAATGATATTATATATTTATGCGTCTACCAATTATTATTATATATTATCATTAACACTATTATTATATTCATTAGTAGTAGTAGGTGGTGGACATTGATGCATTTATCCAAAAAGTTATTAAGAGCAACGTGACTATGAAATTATTTTTGGATTGAGTCTCATTCTGGACATGGCAAAAAAAAAAAAGAGTCTCATTCTGGAGTTTCCAAACCACAATAATTTCGCCTTTTCATCATCCAGTTTAATCTTAACCATTAGGTGATCAAATATGTTGATATCATAGGTCTATGTGTCATCAATGTTATTTTTGTTAAAGTGCAAACATACCCAAGATCAAGATGTTTTACTCAAGAGCCATGTTATTCTAGAAAGTTTTGGCTTTTAATATTACCAAGAAAGTTTAAAATCGTAGCAATATCACCTTGGTCATTGTCCTTATTAATCAAATAAGGTAAGCCACAAAAAGATTATATTTTTAACTTTATAACTCTATTTTTCATCATGTAATTATATTTTATCCAAATTAGTAATAAAAAATGTCTTTAAGCTCAATCAATTTGATAAAATTCGCAAATAAGCTATGAAAAAGTATAATAAAATATGGTTGATCACCATTAGTTGACCAAATATGCTGATGAGGAGGAGGAGAAGCTACAAATGGAGTAGGAGCTCACTTTGACGAGAGAGAAACGAAGAACAAGATTCGATTACTTAATGTAGGACATACGAAGGGAAATTGCCAAGAACAAGGCCATTGGAAATCCTTCTAAAAAGTCCTTTAAAAAATGGGGACCATAATGTAAAGAGAAGTGTGTCGGGGCAAAATTGATATTTCAACCCACAACCTTTAAATCCCCTCCCCTTTGGCATCATCATCCTCATTCTTTCTCTTCCTATTCAATAATGCTGGTAATTGGTAAGAGAGAATATGAATTAATATGATATTGTAGTTTGGTGTGTTTAATAAGGTCATATTATAAATCATTTGAATTTTTAGAATAAATTTAATACTTTTAACTGTTTTTATTAGTACTTATGCGAATTAATTAAAAACATAATAAATTCGAGGAATTATTTCAAATCCTGCAGTAATTAATGACTCTTGCCCCCCTCTCAACTATAAGTATTATGTACAAGTCAAACTTTTCACCATTGATTATGATAATCCCATTAATGCTTTACTCCCTCCTATCTATTTTACATAGGTTTATCCTAGAAGGTATTTTCTCCTTTTTATAGGAGGTAA